>JAPWLS010001393.1:0-44083 GCA_028551675.1 Tineola bisselliella | reverse complement strand
ATAATAATAATGATATATTCTTTATTGTACCAAAAAAAATTACAAAAGGCGAACTTAATGCCTTAAGGCATTTTCTGCCAGTTAACCTTTGAGAGATGTGAGCGGTGATGTTAATAGTACAGAATAATAAAATAAATACAAAATAATACACAAATAATTTTGATTATTAATAAATAATTACACCAATAAATATAATATGATAAATATACTAAATAATTATGTCAGAGGATCTTGTTATTCTGTTTATGTTGGAAGTGCTTATGGAGAATGTTTTTAAAACTGTTTATGGTGGCGGCCTGTCTGATGTTAGATGTATAAATTAATTGTTTTTTTAATATTTTACTTTATACACACGTAGCGTAGTATCGTTTAATGCTAATGCAATTTCATAGACTAGTTGATTGTTATTTTACGCTTGTTGCATTACATTTACCAATTTTCTGATAAATTTACCGGATAAATAATAAAAATTTCGTATCTTTCTTTCACCTTTGCTAGTTCCCACTAGATGGCGCTACCTATTTCTTACTGCCTATAACTCACATTACTAATTTACTTGTATAAAAACACGAATTTAGAAAGTAATAGCCGGTGTTAGTTGTTATTAGTAGAGTGTGCGATACGTATTAAAGAAGCGCCATCTACCGGATTTTTATGGCTTTACTATATTTCTATGAAGGGAAAATTAAACATGGCAAATGAATATAATTGGTTGTTTTAGGCGTTACTTTGCAGAAATCCATATTAAAGGAAATTCATATTAAACATCGGCGTTAAAGCGTCGAGACAAGTTATTGCATGTCGGTGGAGGTTGTTTTCCTACATCGACCTAATGTAGCGGGAATTATAAGCAAAATAATTTCCTTTAATAACAAATGAAGACGTTTAAACAATACGTCCATTGACAAGTGCGCGTCATTATAATTGTTTATACTATACGTGTATATGATGATTGAAGTCTTATACATGCTTTAGCAACACTACAATTTTTTTTTTAATTGTAAATCAAAATCAAAAATCTTTATTTCGCAGAGGCCCTTAACCCTTAATAACCTAGAGTATCAATTTTGATACCAATCTTTTAAACCGAATGTTCACATTACTATTAGTTTTTTTTATAGGTTGGCTGTTCGTATTTTACTGTTGTATAATATTCTTTCCAACGAAATTAAAAAATAAAACAAATGTCATTATTGTTTTATTTTATCTATGACATATTACTTGCGCGGCAAAGTGAACTTTCGTAAATCAGGCTACTAAGGGTTAAGGCTCTTGCGTGTAGTCAGAATGTACTGTGATTTTGGAAAGACATATAACGAGAAGAAATCATAAGAAGCTAGCCAATCATAGCCTGTACCTACAATATAATGTTAGAATCAGTAGTAAGGTACAATTCTTGTTTAACTATAAATTAAACACCTTATATATTTACACCCAAACAAAAATCTGAACGACAAAGGAGATATCTGCATCCCTTTCATACAAGCCTCAACTTTGACACGATAAGAATACAGTTATCCCTTTCTAATAATTGTTTCTTACAGTCCAAAGTCCAATCTGTATCCATTTAAAGATATATATATATATCTTTACTAATATTATAAATGTGAATGTGAGTTTGTTTGTTACGTTTTCACGCAACAACTACTTAACCGATCATCATGAAACTTTGTACACATATTTTTAGAGGTACTAGAAGTAACGTAGGATACTTTTTATTTAAAAAATATATATTATTTTTTAATATAGTTTCCAACTGACTATAGTTTCAGCTGTTTGGATTCATATTGATTCATTTCTATTGAAATGATCTCTGATACTTATTTAATGATTCAAATGCGAGTGAAGCCCCGGGTAAAAGCTAGTGTAGCAATATCTTTGAACATAGGAAAGTCTACAAATGAGATCATAGTGTCATAATAAAGATTGTTTATGCATAGATATAGAACGACCATACCTTAGTTGGTATGTATAAACACATTACACGTATCATTATAAAATGTATTGAGGGTAGTTCCACAGTTTCCCGTCAACCATTAAAGGGCTTACACGCATTTGATATTATTATTATATCTACCCGCATATCTTACACATTACGATCCTATTAATAATGGAACTAACATTTCGTTGAAAAATACTCCAAATATAATTCTCCATTTCAATCGTTACTGAGATACTCTACACAAACAAACTATGTATAATAACTACTTTAAATCGCTTTAAAAAAAATCAGAAATAACAAAAACTTGTAATATATATATATATATATATATATGTCGTTTTATATGTCGTTAAATTGAGGTTAATAATTAAATAGTTTCCAAAAACTAAAAAAAAAACACGCGCGCTAGCTTTATCTCTTTTACTCCACTACACATGATCTATAAAAGAATTTATAAATCCAGGCGGTCCTAATAAGGATAATGGGAAACTGTTATTAAATTATTGCATTGTCATCGATCCTTAATACGTATGCAAAGATTCCAATTAATCAGACATCTGGAAATTGGTGAAAATTATGCTCAAAGATTCCGTTACATACATACAACCCAAGCTAATATAAAAGCGTGTTAAAAAAATGTCTTAAATCTGTAATGTCATGTTATCTCGCAACAGATAACTCATAAACATCTCAGTCAATCATAGTAATGTAACTTTGTTTATGAATTGCGTCCACGACGCATTATTGACTGTCTTTATGACGTAATGGTTAGGTTAGCCACGCAAGTCTGACATAAAGCCTATATTCAGAAATAACACTGGAGCGTAGTTTGATCTGTGATCATCTGTGGACTTATCACGAATTTAGTCTGGCTTTCGAATCGAGCTGTCACAAGTAAAACGGATCCGTTAGCAATCGGGATCATGAATTTTTACTAACAACTAACGAGCACCAGCAATCTATCAAATGAATGTAAGATCGAGACGTTCGAAAATTAACAAAAAGTATCTAAAATATTGTAGTTCCAAATCCGCACGCGGTGGCGCTGCTCAAATTTCCATACAAATCGCTTGAAGCGAACTCGGTTCGAAAGCCAGACTAAAATTCGTGATAAGCCCACTGATCATTACTCAAATGCATTTTATTTCATTTTCATATTCACTAATAATAAACCTTTAAACACGACAACCATTAGACAGCAATCAAAATAAAATAGTAATATGTTGCATATACTTATATATCAAATATCCAATCTGTTTATATATTAATAAGTAACGATTGAAACAATTTCTTATAAATGCTTGTAACGGAACGTAATGACAGCTAGGTGACAGTAGACAGTTGTAATAGATTATTATGATTGGTCGAAAATCACGTCAACATTGATTGATATGTGTGATTGGTCTATTTTGTTTTGTAGCGCAGAGTGACGTTATAAGTTTTGAAGTAGTAATGTATCTATGATCGAATCGAGTTTCTGAATATGGACCTGAGATTCCGGATTCGATTCAGACAATATAGTTATTTCAGGTCTGGGTTTGTATTGTTCTTGTCCTGATACCGTGATTTTATCCAAATTAATTAATTTCAGGACACCTATACTTTTCCCAACGAATTTATAAATTAGAATAAAAACATTTAAATCAATTTGCAAGTATACGTGTAAGTGAAAACTAGTTAGAATCTAATTCTTCCAATAGATATATCGAATTAAGAAAACGCCTACAAATTTATGCATTTTTACAAAAACTCAAAATATATTGATTGCTAAAGAAAAATATTCAGGCGTTTATATATTTGACATCTCTCTCGCACGCGTGATTTACCTCGATAATTCTGTCTCTTTTTCTTATTATTTACAAATCAAAATTTCACTCACCATATTCCTGTTTCTAAAACTAAATCTATAGTCTCCGGTATTTCCAATTTGAAACCTGAAAACAAAATGGTATTCATAAGAAATCATTTTTCCTTTGTTAATTAATAAATAATATTTTAACTCAGATTTAATTACAACAAACAAAACCGTAGTTTGATGTCTGATCACCTGATCATTACTCAAATGCATTTTATTCCATTTTATGCAGTAAAAATTATTTACTAATCCCTACTAATATTATAAATGTTGATGTGAGTTTGTTTGTTACGTTTTCACGCAACAACTACTTAACCGATCATCATGAAACTTCGTACACATATTTTTGGAGGTACTACAAGTAACATAGGATACTTTTTATTTAAAAAAAATATTATTTCCAATTGACTATAGTAAAATATTGATTATATTTCTATTGAAATGATCTCTGATACTTATTTAATGACTTAAATGCGAGCGAAGCCGCGGGTAAAAGCTAGTAAATGATTAATCTTTAAACACAACTATTAAACTATATATCAAATATTCAGTTTGAACATTAATTTGCACTTTTTTCTTTCTGTTTTATTTATATATTAATAAGTAACGATTAAAACGATTTCTTATAAACGCGTGTAACAGAACGTAATGTTGCAATGGATTATTATCATTGGTCAAAAATTACGTTAACAATTTTGAAGCATGTGATTGGTCTATTTGTTTCGTACGAATGCTTGAGCATAATTTCTGAGTTTCTTAAATCAAAAACAATTGAAAAAGATACCAATAATAAAACTAAAGACACTCACCGTCAGAAATTATTCTTTGCAAAATACTGGCCATATCTTTTACTTCTGTTGCATAATAATTTTCACCCGTGTATTGGGGTATTCCTAAATCTGTTATCAAGCGTTAAGAAATATTTATTAATTCAGGCGTTTTCATGCAGGTCGTATATAAGGCCCGTAGACAGTGGGCTTATCACGAATTTAGTCTGACTTTCAATCGAGCCGTCACAAGTAAAACGGATCCGTTAGCAATCGGGATCATGAATCTTTACTAACGACTAACGAGCACCAGCAATCTATCAAATGAACGAAAGATCGAGACGTTCGAAAATTAACAAAAAGTATCTAAAATATTGTAGTTCCAAATCCGCACGCGGTGGCGCTGCTCAAATTTCCATACAAATCGCTTGAAACGAACTCGGTTCGAAAGCCAGACTAAAATTCGTGATAAGCCCACAGATTCTAAGCTTAAATAATGATCAGGTGATCACATTTCAAACTACCCCCGAGGGTAGTTTATGAATACGAGCCTCTATGCAACGTTTTTAAAACTAGAGCTACCAACCGGTTTCAAAAATTCTTCACAATACTTTTATGTAAAACCTTACTCATTATTTTTTGTAAACGATTCTATTTTTTACAATTCTACAATCGATTTATTGAATTATATTTAATACTTTGCACACACAAGTCATCCGGTTATTTTGACCGGTTTTTGTTTTATTATTTACTTTTAGTAATTGGGCTCCAATAGAGCGCTTTTACTCGTCAATGCAAATATAAATTTATTAATTTTAATAATTATCAATTTTATTTAGCTGCTGTATACTGACATTGTCCACTTACATACTAATGTCATAATAATATATAATAAATCTACTATGATGTAGAAGAATAGCTGCTGTATAGGGGGATTGTTAGTAGTTCTAGCGTTAAAATCAAAACAATTTTTTAAAACTTTCGTTTAGTATTAATTCAGGCGTTTTCGTCCGAGCTGTATACTTCTGAATTTAGTTAAAACAAAAATATTTTATTATCTTGTTTACTCTTGTTCAATTAGGTATTACAATTTAGTACATGAACTTAGAATAATAATAGTACTGCCAAAAGTAATTTCTTCCGAATTGTTAGAAGAAACAGTGTTAGTATAAATATAAATAAATAAACTAAATATATAATATACATAAACATATATTCAGGGGTGGCCAATCTGCGGCTCTTTGAAGGATTATTTGTGGCTCTCGATATTAGTACCCGAGTTTCCTTTTCATTTTTGTACTATTATTTTTTATTTTTTTTATTTAGTGTTTCAAAATGGCTTTTAAATTACTCACAACAAATATGAAAGATTAAGTGCAACGTTTTTTAATACCTTTTAAATACGTATTTCAATTACAAATTTTGAAAATTGTGCCGGTCTATTAAGCAGCTTGGCATATATAAATCAGCAGGAACTAGTGTTTTACATAATGGTAGTGTTCTTACACAACGACCGGATATTAAAATTAATATGTTTAAATATGGAACGGTGCTATTTCTTCGGAATGTCATTGAGATCTCGTCGTGTTATTAGTCAGTAATGATCAGTTTTCCTTTTTGCTTCTATAGCAAACTATTGCAAAGTATCCGTCAATTTTAAAGAGATATTAACACTAGAACTACGAGCCGGTCAATATGACCTATTTTTACCAACCGGTCAAAATGACCGGATAACTTGTGCGTGCAAAGTATTAAATATAATTCAATAAATTGATTGTAGAATTGTAAATAATAGAATCGTTTACAAAAAATAACGAGTAGGGTTGTATATAAAAGTTTTGTGAAGAATTTTTGAAACCGGTCATATTGACCGGTTAGTAGTTCTAGTGTTAATATTAGGCCCTTATTCATAAATAATGCTGGAACGTAGTTTGATCTGTGATCACCTAATCATTACTTAAATGCATTTTAATCCATATTATGCAGTAATAAATAATAAATCTTTTAAGACGATAACTATTAGACAATAATCAAAATAAAATAGTAATATGTTGCATATACTTATATATCAAATATCCAGATTAAATATTAATTAATAAGTAACAGTTGAAACGATTTCTTATAAATGCGTGTAACAGAACGTAATGACAGCTAAGTGACAGTACACAGTTGAAATGGATTATTGTCATTGGTCAAAAATAACGACAACAATGTTTCAAGCGTGTGATTGGTCTATTTTGTTACGTACGGTGACATTTGGAGTTTTAAATTCTTTCTCATATACAATTCAGAGTTATTCCTACTAATATTATAAATGTGAATGTGAGTTTATTTGTTACGTTTTCACGCAACAACTACTTAACCGATCATCATGAAACTTTGTACACATATTTTTGGAGGCCCTTGAAGTAACATAGGATACTTTTCATTAAAAAATAAATATATTATTTTTTACTATAGTTTCCAACTGACTATAGTTTCAGCTGTTTGGAATCATATTGGTTCATTTCTATTGAAATGATCTCTGATACTTATTTAATGACTTACGAGCGAAGCCGCGGGTAAAAGTTAGTATTTTATAAAGGATACAATTGAGCATATCTTGTAATGATGTTGGATGATCAGGCGGAGGTGGCGGAGGTGGGACATTTGGAGCAGCAGTCGACGTGACAGCTCGCAGCGTGTATGCCCTCACGTACTCCTTTCTGATATCATGAAATCTAGCATAGTAGGTCGGTAGTACGAACTCTTTGCTGCAAGCTTCGGGGTGGAGGCATTGTCTGAAAGAAGAATTTTAAATATTTAAATTAAACACATAAATATCTACTTATTTAAAAGTTGCGTATTTGATTGTAATTTGCCAAACACGGCGGCCATCTTGAATTTTGAGAAAAACAAAAGAACGGCGGTCGTGTGTAGTGGAAGTACGATTAGCGAGTGATTAAGTTAAATAAAATAAAGAAAAGCGATGTTTTTAATTATTTGTGAAGTTTTAAATAAAATAAATTACTATTACTATAGCGTATACTCGCGTGCTATTGGTTCACTATAATATACACAGATATAATTTCACCAATCACAACCGAATAAAGTTAAATTCAAGGCCCAAAAAGTTTGGCCTTAACTTTAGCATTAGCATCTATCTATATATATATAACTCAAAGGTGACTGACTGACATAGTGATCTATCAACGTACAGCCCAAACCACTGGACGGATCGGGCTGAAATTTGGCATGCAGGTAGATGTTATGACGTAGGCATCCGCTAAGAAAGGATTTTGATCAATTCCACCCCTAAGGGGATAAAATAGGGGATGAAAGTTTGTATAAATCTTCTTGCCGGCGTTATCGCCCAATTTGGAAAAGACTGGATTACACCAATGTTTAACATAACGGTGTACTAGGTGCATCTTTACTAACGAAATATACACCAATGCATTATGTATAAACCGGTGCCTAAGAGTCATTTAAAACCAAATTTAAAAGCTTGACCTTAGAGCACTCGGAATCGGAAGCCAAAAATAATGTTTAGTTAATAATGCATGAACTGAATTAAATTTTATATATTCAGCCGTTATCCGGTCCCATTTCCATTGTTTGGGACGATACGAGAAAAAATCGTTGATTCTCGAGTGATTTTTTTTATGCGTAAAAACGAAATTACAATATGTAATTTCGTTGTTTGTTTATTGAATTATAAAGAGTGCGTGCGTTCGTTGAACAGTATTACAGAAAAAACTTAAATAAAAAAAAAACAACAAATTGTATGCAACAGGAAGACAAATTAATAACAAATTTAATTAACATTCAAAACCACTATTTTAATTAACATCTCAATCAAATATCTAATACCGGAAAATAGATAACATGATTAGACAGAAATAATAAAAAAATCAATGAAATAAAGTTCTTAGTCGTTGCGATCACAATTTTCAGAACTAGTCGCATTCAATTAAACCAGAGGTTCCCAAACTTATTTCGTCTAACGCCCACTTTGAAAATCAGCCCCCCCCCCCCACATCCTTTTTACCTTAAAAACCTCAATAACATTTAGTCTGGCCTAGAGTTTTAACACTAGGTTGCCCGAAGAAGTCATTTTGACTGCTTTTTGAATTCAATTAGAAAAACAACTATGTATATAATGACAGAATTTTGTGACTTTTTGTACGACATGTAAATGCGGTTATTGATAATAGTAGTTACCTTCCCCTCCTTCATTTCCGGTATATACATATTTGTTATACCTAGATATAGGTACATATATACTAAAGTTCAGTATTTCTCGTGTTAATTAAACCGCCCCCTCTAGGCTTCCAGCACCCATAAGGGGGTGTTATCACCCACTTTGGGAAAGACTGAATCAAACAAAAGAAACGGCATAGCAATTTTTTTCAGGCGTTAATGTAAAAATATTCACTGGCTTTAATTAACAAAGTCGAAGTTAAAATTTTAACAGTTAACATTAGATCAATAGTTTCTGAGATTCTCAATACAAGAACTAAGAATCTACACAAACAAACTATGTGAAAATAACAACTTTAAATCGCTTTGTAAAAGTGTAAAATGACTGGTCCTGCAAGATCAAATTAAAATTCCTACTGCGTGTAACATTTTCTTTAATTCTTCTAATCTTCTTTAATTTATAACAGAAGAATTAGTTTTATGAATTTTATATTATTTTATATATATTTGTAACAAATCCTTTTTTTTTGGTAAAAATAAGCATATTTAAATACGTGGTAAATCTAGTGTTAAGTATATAAAGTAGGTACAATGGAACCGCGTCCAAAATTATTAACATAGATTTCATTGAATAATTACGACGGATGTTGAAAAAGAGATATGTATCGTTCAGTTCTCGATGTAGATAAGTTTAAAAATAATAATGTTACATCTGAACCTACCTCAATTTGTAAAAATGTACGCGTCAAAGCGTCCATTGTTAAAAATAAAGCATCGAATTCATTTTAATATTTATCATGACAATAAATTTAAATAACATATTAGAAAAAAAATATTTCTGTATTTTTTTTGTACTTATAGAAGGTAGAATAAATTACCTACTACTTTTATATTGTACAGGCTATGATTGACGAGTTTCTTGTAATTTCATCTCGTTATATGCCTTTCCGAAATATCAGTACATTCTGACTACGCGCAAAAGCCTTAACCCTTCTTTGCATGATGATGGAAATTTCCATCATATTGTTTTTTAGATAATTCATATTTTTATTTACACTAGGATTTTTTTAAATAGTTTTCCTTTAATCTAGAGCATTAATTACATCACCCTGTTTTATTTAAAAAAAAAAATAGAAAAAATCATGCAAAGAAGGGTTAAGGCCCTATGCGGAATAAAATAAATTATTATTTCTGTAATAATCTTGCATCTAGGCTTCAACCTTAGATAATAATAATAAATCCTTTATTGCTTTAAAAATAACAATACTAATGCAATTTAACACAAGAGACAAATTTAGAGCAATTGGTGATCTTATCACTAAAAGTAATTTCTTCCATATAACCAATTGTCATAGAAGAAGCAGTGTTAGATAAATCGATTAAATTAATGTATTTATACTGACCTGCAGTTATACGATGATTTCAAGTTAAAATTCCATTATCGTATTCATATTCCATCCTCGTTTACAGACATAATTAATAGTAATAATAATACTTTATTTACAATTTACACGTATAAACATTGAGATTCACCGCTGGTTCCCACACTAGGCCAAGCCTGTCCTGTGGGACCGATCAACAATCTGATTGACTATATAAAAATTGCGCACACTAGGATATATAAGAATATAATAGAATAGGTGGAAGGGAAGTTCTGATGATAAATACATAATATATATACATATACATAGGTTTAAATACATAGAAGCACAGAAACAACATTATGGAAATTTAGGTCTTCCTATGACTGACACAGGAGGACTGTCTCAGTTTCGTCATAATTTAGAGTAAGGAGGTGTTGCTTAGTTAATTGTTTCGCCTTAAAAAGAGATATAATAAAAACTGATTTGTTTATTGGTAACGCTTTAGTTGAGGACCCCAAGAATTGCTATATGTAAAAAAGACAAGCTATGACAGGACCTCTCATTACAGAATTCCTTTTATATTTTTAGTTTAATAACTATGATTTTGTTCATACAGGTAACAGCAAGACCTTATAAAAGGGACATTAAAGAAGAAATCGACCAATAGAAGACCCAGACTATCTTCCAACTAGTTTCCATCAAGAGATTTAAAAGTTATAACACCTTTACCGGTTACGCTTTAGTTGAGGACCCCAGGATTTACTAAATATGATAATGTAAATTTTTTTTTCTAAATTGTGCCAATTTTTTTTAAAAAAGACAAGTTTATAACGGGCTATGACGGTCGTCTACTAATATAGAGCTACCTCTAACCTAACCCTTTCGTTATATAAATTATAAAAAAAAAATAAAAAAAAAAGACCCGGGTTTTTTATGGCCACACTGAAGACCATCTAATGTCAAGGTAGAGTGCGGTCCATGAGTTGAGCTTATAGATCCTACTAAAGCGACCTCTATGTATAGAAAAAGTCACTAAAGTTTCGTAGTCTGGGATATAACCGTGAGCTTGTAAAGTGGATTGAATTGTTATTTACCTGAGCGGTGGCTGCCCATCTGTCACTATCCTAAACACTGGCGAGTGTGGATCTACGTTCAAGGATCTTAAGAAGTCATCGAACTGAAACAATGCAAAAATATATGTATTAAAAAAAATAGGGTAAAGAAAAACCTATGAATTCTGAAAAAAAATAGTTGTGTGTTTTTTAATTATTATTTTTTGAATTGAAATGAAATGAAAATCGTTTATTAGCATAGGCACATAGGATATATGATATTTCTCTTGTTCATATAAATCCCTACTAATATTATAAATGTGAATGTGAGTTTGTTTGTTACGTTTTCACGCAACAACTACTCAACCGATCATCGTGAAACTTTGTACACATATTTTTGGAGGTACTAGAAGTAACATAGGATACTTTTTATTTAAAAAATATATATATATATTTTTTTATTTTTCTTCGTTATTTTTCCAACTGACTATAGTTTCAGCTGTTTGGAATCATATTGATTTATTTCTATTGAAATGATCTCTGATACTTATTTAATGACTTAAATGCGAGAGAAACCACAGGTAAAAGCTAGTTATCCATAAAAGTGCACTTTTTACCGGCATTTTTAGCATATATTGGTAAAATATGTATGGCATTAAAAGGGTTAAAAAAACAATTGAAAAGTTTTAGGCCATCGAACTCGAAACAGAACAGCCTCCGAGAAGGTCCCGTCCTATCATCCAGAAATAACGGTCAAAAACCCGTTTCAAGAGCTATCAAGTAAATAACATTACATAAAATGATTACGCAGCCGTGTTACTAAATATAACAGCTACATGTACAATCAAGCAAATTGTAATGTAAAAGAAATCTAATAATAAAAACCGTGAAACTATATGCATCTTTTTTTACATCAACATATAATTCATAGGAGTAAGCGAGAAGAATATAGTCGAATTAAAGTTTAATTTTGCGTGAAAGTCGTGAGTTGAAATAACTCGTTATTGTACAATAATATAATAGTGTAATAATACTTATATATTTACATATATATATATATATATATATATATATATATATATATATATATATATATATATATATATATATATACAAATGCGTTTTTTAATAGTATGTCACGTGACAATTATCGCCTGCAATGAACTGTTACGTCTACCACATGCAAAGCACCTACGAGTTTTATCCGTAACTACACTATAGAATAAATAAATAAATAAATTCTTTATTGCAAAAAAAATAGTAATATTTTTTATACATAGGCGAGCTTAATGCCGTCGGCATTATCTACCAGCTAACCTTTGTCGATGTGAGCGGTGATATTCGGTGCAATGAAAAGAAAAATAATAACTAGATATACACAATACACACATTACTTAAAATAATAAATAATAATATATACATACATATTATCAATCGTCTAAACTACAGCTGCTCGCGTCGAAACAGGATTATTATTAACTTATTGACATGCAAAACAGATCACTGCTGTTAAAATAATGGAAAGAAATAATAATAAAAAAACATACCTATAGTCCATATAGGTATGTAGTGGAATTATGATCCAAAAGATTATAGCTAAAGTATATATTCATGCCTGGACCGTCTAAAATACCTAGATCATGATAATGATAAGCTAAATTATCCAGGTTGAATATATATAATATACCTACCCCCCCCCCCCTTCTTCACCCTCCCAAAAACAACCAGGGGTATCCAGGGTTTCCCCCCCCTGGCCCAAACTAAATAAAAAACAATTGAAGTATCTTTATCAAGAATTTATAAATCTAAATAACTATAGAAAGATTCTATTTGGAAATTTTTAATGTAAATACATTTTAAATAGAAAACAATGTTGCCTTGAAAATATTTTCATCTTGTAATATTGTGGATGTACCCCCTAACTAAGGTTAAGAACAAAATATCAATACCTAAATAGGTTGATATACTCAAATTACATAGATTAAAAAAATATATTCAATAAATCCAGCTCAACTATTTGATACCGTCGCTTATTACAACGTCCCTATCACAGACTGTGTACATAACTGTTCAAATGCCACTGGATACTGAGAGCAGGTGTAGTAAACCACAGAACCGGTTAAACACTACAACTCGAGTCGTACGTAGTCGTGTTAAGAACTACTGAACAACCGGAATTGTGTCAGTCGAATTATGTCAACGGCCACGTAAGTTTGTTAACGGTTCCGAAAGACAGAAACGTTACTTCGCAGTTCACTTTCAAACACTTCCAACAGGTCGATGTTTTTCTCAACTTTAAATGCAATCCATTGATAGCAAAACACTGGAATCTGTGTCAACGCAGAATATGTGGTCATATATATACCAGCCATTCTCAAAGTGTGTTCCACGAAACCCTAGGGCTAAAATACTGCAAAAAATATCTACCAAAGGGAGATTATAAGGTTACATCTAAATATTCCAACTAAATATTACATTGCAATATGATTATTCATAAATACATATAAATCAGTTTTTTATAATTATATTAAGGCTTTATCCTTCGTCAAAAAAGTTTTAGAACCGCTGATATATACCATAGGCACGACACAATATTTTGGGCACATCACTGATCAGAAATTCATTTTGGAATAAGAAAAATGTAAAGCAAGTATTTTATGACGAGCGATTTAAACTACGCGTCTAATTAAACAAGGAAAAATATATCTTTTTTGTAGTAAATTAAAAGTTTTGAGTTGATAGTATTTATTATTATTATTATTATCCCAATTCAAAGTCACAATTATTTGATGGCACTTCTATAACCTGATTAAGCGTTTCTTTAGAAAAATTGGCACGAGTTACATAAGCAGAAAACATAAAATATTAATTATAATAGTGAATACCATTAGGATTTCTTCCAAGGAGATCGAGTGGAGGAATTGTAATGATATTCATATCTATCTATATATATAAAACTCAAAGGTGACTGACTGACTGACATAGTGATCTATCAAAGCACAGCCCAAACCACTGGACGGATCGGGCTGAAATTTGGCATGCAGGTAGATGTTATGACGTAGGCATCCGCTAAAAAAGGATTTTGATCAATTCCACCCCCAAGGGGATAAAATAGGGGATGAAAGTTTGTATAAATCTTCTTAGATTTTCTACTGATTGAACTGAAATTAAAGATTGGAGCTACTATGATGAAGACGTTTTTTTAATAATACTTCTTAACGCGAGCGAAGCCGCTGGCAAAAGCTAGTTAGTATATAAGACGGGTAGGAATAAACATCAGTGTTCACTTGTTGGTTGACTTGTTTGGTACTTGTACTCTTAGAGATAAGTTAGTACTGCTTATAAATAAAATTCTTTTTAAAAACACTTCTGCTCGTGTCTTCAATTTAACTAACGTTAATGCATAATGCATCCCACTGCCATATACCATACGTTAATCTGTTTGTAATTTTTGTTAAAGAAGACACGAATTATTGAGAATTATGTGACTTATGAATTGTAATTTACTTTTTTTCTGAATGAAAATTCAGTTGTTTTTTTTTGTTAATTATTTTATGTCTACGATTGGCGAGTTTCTTGTGGTCTTCTTATCGTCATACGCCTTTCCGAAGTCATTATAGATTCTGACGAACGAGCAAGTGCACGCCTTTAGTGCCTATGCTAATAAACGATTTTCATTTCATTTCACGTCAAAGAAATCTTATATGAAAATTGAAAACCTATTTTGTTTATACAAAGTGGGGCACGGGAACCTCCCACATTTAATAAGGCTGCTAAAAACTATATGAGATATCAAAAAAGGTTCTGTACATTCACATTTAGTGTAGATTTGTACACTTGTAAGCGACGACACCGCGATTTTTTTTTTGAAATTTGGGAGGTTCCCGAGCGCCACCCTACAGAATAAATTAAAATAAAATCATATTCATTATTTATTTGTATTGTATTGTAAAAAAAAATACTTCTTTTACATGCCTTACAAAGTTCTTGTAAGAATTTGTAATTATGCTGTGGTTAAACAATACTTTTATCACAGGCAACATTTTACAAAACGTCAAAAATATTGAGTAAGGGCATATACACCAGCTAAAAATGAACAAGCTAAAGCCAAGGAATAAAAAAATTATAAACGCAATTTATGAAAAAGGTTTAGTTAATTGTACGGTTTTGTGTTGTAATATTTTTACTTCAATAACCATCAAAAAACACGTGAACATAAAAAAAAAACAATTGAACAAACAAAATTAGAACTAACACTTTCTTTATTTGAATGGAATTTGTAAAGCAAGCCGGCTATTGGCTAATTTATATTAATATTTTTATTACATTCGCGGATCTATCATTACTACGAGTACATAATAATTATTAAAACAATACATTTGCAACTACATATAATAATAATATATTATATACATCTAAGAATTTTAAAATAACAACGTAATCCGACAAATAATGATATATCCTTGGCAGTACCTATAATTTATGGATACGGACACTGATTTGTATAACGTAGTACTTTTATAATTGTTATTATTTGTTCTAAATGCGTTATTGTTTAAGAAATACGCTATTTGTTCATTTGTTTGCCAAAAACACAAGTCATACTTCATTTTTGTTTTTATTTAAGCTTCAGAAACGACGCTCGAACGTAGTTTGAACTCTGATCACCAGTGGGCTTATCACGAATTTTAGTCTGGCTTTCGAATCGAGTTCGCTTCAAGCGATTTGTATGGAAATTTGAGCAGCGCCACCGCGTGCGGATTTGGAACTACAATATTTTAGATACTTTTTGTTAATTTTTGAACATCTCGATCTTTCGTTCATTTGATAGATTGCTGGTGCTCGTTAGTCGTTAGTAAAAATTCATGATCCCGATTGCTAACGGATTCGTTTTACTTGTGACAGCTCGATTCGAAAGCCAGACTAAATCCGTGATAAGCCCACTGATCATTACTTGAGTGTAGTATCTGCAGCAATAAATCTTTAAAAACGTCAACCATTATACAGTAATCAAAATAAAATAGTGATATTTTGCAAATTATAGAGGGTAGTTTTATTTTAAGCACATATATTATGGATATATCAATTTTAAAGTATATACATATTAGTACATTATTTATTCGAATTGTAACTCGGAAATACCATACCATACCATAGAATATATTTCATCTCTCATATATCACATCAAAAATAGCACAAAAACAAATGAATAACTAATTCCGAAACAGATCTCTAATTCGAATTTGGAATTCCAAACTTAACGTCATATTTTAAGTAAATGTAACGTTAATAATTCGGTTATTTCAATACCAAATAATTTAGGGCTTACTTTCGTGCAAAGGGACAATTGCAAATTCCAGTTAAAGCCCTTAGGCCTTAGGGCATTCACCGGTGCGGTTTTTTTCTCATCTGCTATACAATTTACAGTTTCAAACGGGTTTTTTGATCTGCGGGAGATAATTAAGGGTAGCACGGCCGAAATTGCGAGAGGTGAGCGTAAAAATACTCTTATACAATATTTTATTATCAAAATAATTATGTTTTATTCCTATTATTATTTAAAAGTTGTGTATTTGATTGTAATTTGCTAAACACAGCGGCCATCTTGAATTTTGGGAAAAACAAAAGAACGGCGGTCGTGTACAGTGAAAGTGCGATTAGCGAGAAATTAAGTTAAATAAAATAAATGAAAACAATATTTTTATTTATTTGAAGCTTTTAACAGCGTTTTTTGCAGCCAAGAATCATACCCAGAATCGTTGACTAACAGATTATTACGATAAACTTATATTTTTTTTTACTCAACAGCGAACAGTATTGAATTAAATACGATACTAATTTATTGACGTCAATTAATTGTCTAATTTGTTATGGAAAATCACAATTAACAAGACATGTGTTTGCATATCGCTTACTCGCTCTAACAACCGCGTTCACTATATGTCTATCTCTTTTCTGCATACCAACACAAAACAGATATTGCCTTTAAAATTTACATGTCATTAAGTAATTAAGTCGAATAATTTTAGTGCATTGCCTTTTTTATTTTACCACTAACCACGGAAGCACTTTATATTTGTTTAGGCCCACTTTCCATTGGGTCGTAAATACGTCACGATTGACAGATAGCAAAGCTTAATGACAATTTCATTATAGTATTACATAAAGATGTAAATACACCCTTCTTTACTGGAATAAAGAACTTTATACGTAATTCTTCTGTAGCGGATATTGTCATATTATATTTATATTTATTTTCATAAGAAAAGACGTTCTTTCATTTCAGTAATATATTTTCACAATTGACATTTTCGACATATCTGACATATGCTTTTTTATAATTCTTTTTTCACTTCTACACTTCTATCCCATCCTTCTAAATAATAATCTTTATGTAACTAAGTACTATTTTTATAACTCTAGCATAATATAGCGCCTTAAGTGATAATTATTTCACAATTTCATTAATTAGAAACGGCTTCACAGGGCCATGAAACGTGTTCGACCAGTCCCAGATCCAAAAGGTCGTTACGGCAACTTCGTTAATATAATACATATATATTCGAAAGGCAAAATGAGGCAGTTTCGACGAAAAAGTTTCACCTAATTATTTATATTTAACACTAGATTGCCCGAAGAAGTCATTTTGACTGCTTTTTGATTTCAATTAGAAAAACAACTATGTATATAATGACAGAATTTTGTGACTTTCTGTACGACATGTAAATGCGGTTATTGATAATAGTAGTTAACTCCCCCTCCTTCATTTCCGGTATATACATATGTGTTATACCTAGATATAAGTACATATATACTAAAGTTCAGTCTTTCTAGTGTTAACCTATTAAATCCACTTTGTTCAAATTTCAGAGGGCTTTCATTCTTTACTTTATCATAGAGCGATTACCGTATTAGTTAATAATAAAAAAACAGCCCTAAAAATGGACCTTACTAACGATTCTTAACCCTTAACGGACCAATGACGTCATATAAGCAGAATTCGACAAGTACCATACTCTAAAATAATATAAAATTTAAATCAATATAAAGTAAAAATATTTCTTTTTTTATATTTGTATTTGTTGTTATAACTTCTCTTCGTATGAAAAATAGCTGGACCTGGTGGGAACTAAACTTGACACCGGATATTTTCAGAACGTTAAGGGTTAATATCACATTTTCCGCTTCATTATAAATGAATATAAACGATATATTGGCCGCGTATTTTCGGCTTACTTAATTGACTTGACGAAATCATGAAAAACAAATTGAAATGAAATGAAAATATTAGCATAGGCACTAAAGACGTGCGCTTGCTCATAGTTCGACTCTACAATAGCTTCGGAGACCACAAGAAACTCGCCAATCATATCCTGTACATGAAATAATTATCAAAAAACACTGAAGTTTAATTAAAAGAATTAATAGATTAGGTAGATGCATAGTCATGCATCGAATTTTAAAAAAGTACAAATTCCATTTCAGACTAGAAATCTTTGACCGGATTAAACTGGTTTTAATTTCTTTATCGAATCGAGTTATAGATAGCGAAAAAATAGTAGCTTATACCTATGTATAACAAAAATAACAAAAAAAAAAGATTAAATTCAAATAATTAATAGATTAGATGGAATAGTCATGAATTGAATTTAATGAAGAGGTACAAATTCCATTTGAGACTAGAAATCTTTGACCGGATTAAATTGGTTTTAATTTCTTTATCGAATCGAGTTATAGATAGCGAAATAGTAGCTTATACTTATGTATAACAAAAATAACAAAAAAAAAGATTAAATTCAAAGAATTAATTGATTAGATGGAATAGTCATGAATTGAATTTAATGAAGAGGTACAAATTCCATTTCAGACTAGAAATCTTTGACCGGATTAAATTGTTTTTAATTTCTTTATCGAATCAAGTTATAGATAGCGAAATAGTGGCTCATACATGACTCATGCAATTCAAGGATATCTTAATAATAATAATAACACTTTATTCAAATATTTAAGTGTATAAGTACATAAAGTTTAAACATTAACACTAGATTTACCAGCTTAAATATACCTATTTCTATCAAAACCAAAAAAGTATATATTTGTTACAAATATATATAAAATAATATAAAATTCATAAAACTAATTATTCTGTTATAAATTAAAGAAGATTAGAATAATTAAAGAAAATGTTACACGCAGTAGGAATTTTAATTTGATCTTGCAAGAGCAGTCATTTTGACGGGTCTGGTAAATCTAGTGTTAATTAAATTATAGAGGGTAGTTTTATTTTAACACTAGAACTACGAGCCGGTCAATATGACCTATTTTTGCCAACCGGTCAAAATGACCGGATGACTTGTGCGTGCAAAGTATTAAATATAATTTAATAAATTGATTGTAGAAATGTAAATAATAGAATCGTTTACAAAAAATAACGAGTAGGGTTGTATATAAAAGTCTTGTGAAGAATTTTTGAAACCGGTCATGTTGACCGGTTAGTAGTTCTAGTGTTAGGCACATATATTATGGATATGTCAATTTTAAAGTATGTATATACATACATACATATTAGTACATTATTTATTCGAAAATTATCTCGAAAATAACGTCATTTATATCGTATTATAGTGTTGATGTAATTTTGTTGATTGGCTTAATTAATAAATAAACTAATGTACACCACATACATGTCTCTCCCTGTCTCTCTCGGTTTTAATACACATGTCCTGTATATTTTGAAAGCCTACCTGTTGTATAACAACCTCCAAAGGCTGTCCAGATTGTAATTCCTCAGATAATCTTCGCGTTGGCCGAACAGCATACTCTCTCTCGCCAATAATCTGAAATGAAATGAAAATAATTCATTAGCATAGACACTAAAGGCATGCACTTGCTCATCATTAGACTCTACAATGGCTTCGGAAAGGCGTATGACGAGAAGAATACCACAAGAAACTCGTCAATCATAGCCTGTGGGCTTAAGTATCACGAATTTTAGTCTGACTTTCGAACCGAGTTCGCTTCAAGCGATTTGTATGGAAATTTTAGCAGTGATTTTTGTTAATTTTCGAACGTCTCGATCTTTCGTTCATTTGATAGATTGCTGGTGCTCGTTAGTAAAAATGCATGATCCCGATTGCTAACGGATCCGTTTTACTTGTGACAGCTCGATTCGAAAGCCAGACTAAATTCGTGATAAGCCCACTGTACATAAAATAAATAACAAAAAAAAACTAAATTTTCATTCAGAAAAAAAATCTGGAACATTGAACAAAAGAACATTACAACTTCAAACAATCCCATAACTCGGCTACGTTTAGCTAGCAAAGCCATTTATTGAAGCTAAAAATATAATTTTAATTCTTTTTTTATTTAATTTCGTAAGTGCCAGTGGAATATCCGAGTTACGTCATTAATTGACGTCGTCCAATGAAGGTTATAAGACAACACAAAACCCGACGCGTCACTGACGTCTAAAATTAAAAGAAACACAAGCTAATTAAATAAAATCTATTTACATTTTCAGGTTATTATTAATTACATATTACGCTTTTTGTATTGAGCAAACCTATCGGTGATGCAGTGAATTAATGCTTTAAACTTTTAACATGTATGCTATAATCATTGAAATCAAATCATCAATCAAAAATCATATTACACGTTTGATGAATATCTTACTGATAAAAAAGCTTGGACATAATCTATGGCATTTTATGTTTACCCTTAGGTATACAATAGGATGACAATGCCCCTATACAGCAGCTATTCTTCTACGTCATATTATTATGACATTAGTATGTAAGTGGACAATGCCAGTATACATGAGCTAAATCAAATTGATAATTATTGAATTAATAAATTTATATTTATATTTGCACTGGCGAGTAAAAGCGCTCTATTGGAGCCCAATTACCAAAAGTAAATAAATTTAAAAAAACAGGGGTGTTCAAACTTCTTAAAAGTCCAAACCATTTTTCAAAATTTAAAATTTCTTATAAATACCGTATTTTAAAGGTATGCAAAAAAGGTATTAAAAAACGTTGCTCTTAGTATTTCATATCTGTTGTCAGTAATTTAAAAGACATTTTGAAACATATACGGAACGATAATATTTTATATCTTTTTCTTTGTGTGCCGCCAAATTTTGAAATCGTAGTTTGTCGCAACAAAAAAAAAGGTTTAGAACCACTGCCCTATACAAAGTGTAAAATATGTGATACTACTAACATTGCTTTAAGACCTATGTTACCAACGATAATTATGACAAATAAATTAATTTAAATTTAAGAGTGGTATCCCAGTATGCCGTACCGGGGAAGTACCACCACTTTCAAGCGGAACACCCGTGAAGTGACCTAGTTGCGATTCGGGATCAGCTTGAAAGTAGCCGGGATAACGAGAGGAGTGTGCCTTGTTAATTTGGACAGAGCATATTCGTCTCCTCAAGCCGGCATAGTGGAGTCAAATGTTGCGCGTGGAAAAGAATTTTTATTATTATTTTTTTAAATTAATTTAAATAAGTTTAAAAAATATATCTATTTAACAGTATATGTTTACGTTGGTTGATATATAATACATACACGTGGATGTAAAGATTTCAAGTTTGATATCGAATAAATTGCGTCAGTATGAACTTAAAAAAACGTGGACCTTGAACGTGATTACTGATTATAAAATATCTCGCGTTATAGTAAATTTACTATTTATTTACAATTTTTTTTATAAGAATTCATTTTAAGGCTCGTATTCAAAAATCAGTGGGCTTATCACGAATTTAGTCTGACTTTCGAATCGAGCTATCACAAGTAAAACGGATCCGTTAGCAATCGGGATCATGAATTTTTACTAACGACTAACAAGCAATCTATCAAATGAACGAAAGATCGAGACGTTCGAAAGTTAACAAAAAGTATCTAAAATATTGTAGTTCCAAATCCGCACGCGGTGGCGCTGCCCAAATTTCCATACAAATCGCTTGAAGCGAACTCGGTTCGAAAGCCAGACTAAAATTCGTGATAAGCCCACTGATCATTACTTTACATTTTATTCCATTTTCATATTCACTAATAATAAATCTTTAAACACAGCAACCATTAGACAGTAATCAAAATAAAATAATAATATATCAAAAAGCTGAAGTACTATTTAGTGACACTTTAGGGAAGAAAATTCACATTCGTTTAACTATGATAACACACATATGTATTTACTAATAAAGTATAAAGAACGCACACAGCTGCAGTTCTTATTAATTTCAGCAACTTGCAAAGTACCGCTTATTGCTTAGTAATTATGTATTGTGATGCTATATAGAGTGTATCATTGTAAACTAACCAAAGGCAAGTAATTTTGACGTTTTAAGGAGTTTGTCGTTAAATTGTTCTTTTTTTTAGTATACAGTAATATCCCGCTTTACGCGACTCCGTTATGCGCGGTTTCACTATAACGCGAAATTCAAATTTCGCGCTCAATTACCCCGCATTATGCGAAAGAGTGCGTATAAACATAATGTAGTCATCAACTTCTTTAAAGTCGCGGGAATTTCAGTTTTTTCCGGAACGTATCACTCGCGTAAAGCGGGGCATTACTGTATGCTATTTTTATTTTAAAAAAAGTATTTGAGATAAGTTTAGTAAGAACCTTAAATGATTTAACTCAGAACTAAACGTAATAAAACATGTAAGAACGTGAGTTTAACGCGTCGCCATTTTGAATTCCACAAAGTTATTCCTGTAAAAGTTTCAAATTTCGATTCAAATAACTGACGAATCGTGGGCATGTGAGACGCGATTGACCAATCACGTGGAAGTGTTGTATAAACAATTATGACGCATATTCTATAGTTACACCCACTTCCTATGGCTATAAGTGACTGAGTTTATCAAAGCTCAATTTTTAGACCCACTGTTGACTGAGTCTCACCATATGTCGTACTTCATGATAATAGCAATATTTGTAAATGGAATAAAATTGATTTTTACATTCTTAAATATCCAAAGTTTTTCTATGAAATGAAATGAATTGAATTCAGTTTATTAGCATAGGCACTAAAGCCGTGCGCTTGCTCATCGTTAGACTCTACAATGACTTCGAAAAGGCGTATGACGAGAATACGACCACAAGAAACTCGTCAATCAAAGCCTGTAAAATAAAAATTTTATATTGATATACTATATATACTAAACTATAGAAAGAATTATTTTAAAAAATAATTCCGTAATATTTTTGTTATAAACGTTCAGGGGAGAATTGACGGACGATTTTTCTACATTGTATGCAAAACAGGTCGCGACATTATTACGCATGCATGCGGTCAAATGTCATTATTACAATAGGGGGAAAATACCTAAGTCGTCGAAGGTTAGTCCGTGTACGACATAACTATTCGTCACAATACCATTTTCGTCACACGTTTTATAAAGCATAAAATATAGAGATAAGATTTCATAGTAGCTTTAAAACTAAACAGAATCTTAATAAAAAAAATTACTTTGTATAATCACAATTTACGGAGATTTCGGAAAGGCATATGACGAGAAGAATATCAAAGTACACTCATAAGTACATGTTTGCTTAATCGATGGGTAATTTACCCCGACAAAAAAAAAGTAAACCACATAAAATATGTACGGTTAATTATTGCATTTATAGTTGAAATTAACGATCGTTACTATAGTCGAAAATTCATACTCGCCACACAAACATCACTAGGGCGTTAGTAAACGAAAAAATTACAACTAATTAAGTCCCTGTCCAACACGTTATAAACGGCATAAGAGAGAAGAAGCACGAAATTTTAATTTAACCTAACATTAATTGTTCTGAATTTAAAAAGTTGTGGCTAAAGATTGTTGGAAGCAATAGGAAACACGCACGACTCTTGCGCAGGTGCTTGACAGATTATCACTTGCAACCGTGTTTATGGGCACTTACTGATACACTTTATTGTTATTATATCATTAATTCATGCTTTGCTATAACCTAGGTTGTCTAATTACGATACTTTGTATGGTCTATTATAACGAACTGATAATTCATTGTTACGTCCTAGAGTATTTATTTATCGGTGTGTAAAACAGATACCTACTATTAAAGGAATTGAAACATTAAAACCAGAGGCGGCTCGTCCTAAAGAGCGCTGGTGCAGTGCACTCCCACGAAAATTACAGAAGTAATCTATATTTCTTCATAATACATACTATCCTTACATTACATTCATTCTACTCTACTATGCCTATACAATAGTATATTATATTACCTATATCTACGCCGCTGTAATATAAGTTCTGTAATTTTCGTGGGAGTGCACTGCACCAGCGCTCTTTGGGACGAGCCGCCTCTGATTAAAACAATTGCATTATTATAACGTCTAATGAAGAGAGTTCTGTCAATGTGAATATTCAAGCAATAGTCCAATTAGAAATTATAAAATTGAACTACCCACGTAAACTCTCATGTCAAAAGACATCTCTTCTTCTTTTATTAATGGCTTCAGACATTGGCGTAGCCAGCCATGGGCTCAGGGTGGAGCAGCAGTCTAAAATAATATGTAACCAGCAAACTATACCACGTGGTCTTACCCGGGTTAACTTTTTTTATGTCGACTGACGACTGTCTAGTTAGTACCTAGATAATTAAGTTTTTTAGGTTTAATTAGGTACCCTATAGGCAAGCGCCCCACCCTGCCCCACCGTGCTTACCCCCATGACTTCAGATATCTATTAAAGATAATTCTGCCAATGTCGACTATTCAATAAGAAATTATAAAATTCTAATTCACACGTAAACTACCATATTAAAAAACGTAAAATATTATTTATATTTATAAATGAACAAAAACTATAATTTTTTAGCTATAAAAACACATTACACACATCATAATTGTCAAATGTAAATCTATTTTTGTGTTGTTTTTTTCTTTGCAACCATATCCGGTATAAAAACGCCACTAATCGTTCGCAAGCGCCGTTTCGTAAAGGCTGTGTTTTGGGTATATTTTTCCAAGAGGTGTTACTATAGTTTAGAAACATACAAATTAACTTATGGTATTTTTCTCGAAGTCACGGTAGAGTCTAACGATGAGCAAGTGCACGCCTTTAGTGCCTATGCTAATAAACGATTTTCATTTCATTTCAACTTGGTAGGGTGTATAAAATCGCAATTTAATCTCGACACTGCAATACTAAGGCTTAATATGATCCGTTATATATCTGTCTTGTTTAAATCACCTAACTTACCCCTACCTATCCCTAAATTTTAAAACAGTATAAGTTAATAAATACTATTCCCCTTTCAAACCCTTTTTAAAACTATTTATAGGTCCTTATACAGATTTTTAGGAACTATTCGATACTTTGCGTAACTATTTCAGACCCAGAGCAACAATCTCTACTTGAAACGGGATTTTAGTGGAGGTCTATTCTAGAATTACGCTTGATTCAGATTTTTTTGTTTCGGAATAAGCTATGTACTTAAGCAAACTTAACGTATTCGTCTCCTCAAGCCGGCATAGTGGAATCGACTGTTGCACGCGGACATCTGTCTGTGGTAACAGTTGTCTATGCTCATGGACCGCACTCTAGCTTAACATCAGGCTGAATGTGGTCATATGCTAGGTTACAGATCAAACCAAACTAATACTATACTAGCATTTTTGTAAATACTAGTAGTTTATAAATAAAATGACGTACACATCTATACTAATATTATAAAGAGGAAAGATTTGTATGTTTGTAACGAATTGGCTCAAAAACTACTGGACCGATTTCAAAAATTCTTTCACCATTTGAATGCTACATTATCACTGATCAATATAGGCTATATAAATTAACGGGAAAAAATAAGGATCCTTACTAAAACTACAATAATGTAACCCAAGGTTGCCAAAAATTGCCATAATATGAAACATCATTAAACTTCATAGTACTTCTTCTTCATTACTACGCGAACAAAGTCGGGGGCAACAGCTAGTACTATAATATAAAAGTTAATTTGCCTAAATAAACATAAATACACATTTCAAGTAATGGCAAAACGTGGCTTAAAAGTTAAATATTTGTACAACTCAAGTGTGCCTTGTACGTGTATGCAACAATGATGTTTTGAACGTGACATACGCAACTTTTTATTATATCTTAACCTTTAACTACTGAGGTGGATTTAATTTCACGTAAACACTGACGTGGGGGCCGCAGAGACCCGTATATATACGTGCTTGTATTTAAAAATCTTTAGGGTTTTTAGGGTGCAGTGTTTAATATTTAGCTTCAGTGGATGTATTTAAATCATTTCAAAGTTTAGAAAACACTTAGCATTTTTTGGAAAAAAAATCACATGAGATCATAAATTAGCAAGAATAAATAAAATTATTTTTAAAAAAACAACAAATCAACTAAATAGTGATTCAAAAAATTAATTATCTCAAAACCTGAAAGGTCCCCACCTCAGTAGTTAAAGGTTAAAGCCTATTAACCATGGTAATTGGTAATACCCACGCTTCAATAGGAATCACCCAAAATTTTAGCAGATCAAGTAGGCTGTATTTTTTATTAATTAAACCAACACAAAATGCAAATAGAAAAGTCTTATTAGATATTAACCAATGGCTGTACAACCTATTGCTGCTCGACAACTACAACCGACCCAGTACGGTGGCCCGCTACTTGGGGGGTCGTGACCAAAAGTCGGTGCATATATGACCAAATATTGTTGCTTGATGATAATTCGAGATCATCCCACTCCTGACACCAAATATTGCTGCTTATTTTGCAATATATAGTATACTAGCTTTTACCCCAGACTTCGCTCGCATTTAAGTCATTAAATAAGTATCAGTGGGCTTATCACGAATTTAGTCTGACTTTCGAATCGAGCTGTCACAAGTAAAACGGATCTGTTAGCAATCGGGATCATGAATTTTTACTAACGACTAACGAGCACCAGCAATCTATCAAATGAACGAAAGATCGAGACGTTCGAAAATTAACAAAAAGTATCTAAAATATTGTAGTTCCAAATCCGCACGCGGTGGCGCTGCTCAAATTTCCATACAAATCGCTTGAAGCGAACTCGGTTCGAAAGCCAAACTAAATTCATGATAAGCCCACAGATATCATACTAACTATAGTCAATTGGAAACTATTATTGCTGCTATTTCGCAATATGTTTTATAGAGCTTAATATAATTTATAAAAACCAAAAGCAGGTTGTGATCGCCAACAAAAATAATAAAAATATTTATATTTTTAATAAAAAGTATCTTATGTTACTTCTAGAACCTCCAAAACTATGTATACAAAGTTTCATGATGATCGGTCAAGTAGTTATTGCGTGAAAAGGTAACAAACAAACTCACTTTCACATTTATATTAGTAAGGGATTTGAGTCCGTGTAAAGGAAAAATTCACTTTTGCTTTTCAGTTCTCTATTAGGACTGACTGACATTGACAGTCGTATTTTTTATAAAACTTATTCTAATTTATGACAATCAAAAGGAGATTGCGATTGCTAACACACCCTTTATCAGTAGTGAACCAACAATTGCATTAACTAAATAAATTAGTTATCTGGCTTGGTGATGCGCAAGAAAGAGAGAAAGGAATACTTTTACTTGTCAATAATACAATAATATGCAGCAACTGTAATAGTCGTTGAAGCGAAGCCGAAGCGACCACACGTATCCTGATGATGCCACGTGAAGTGGCGAAACGCGTCGAAACAAGTTATTGAATGTTGGTGGAGGTTATTTTCCTTCATCGACCTAATGTAGCGGGAATTATAAGCAAAATAATTTTAAATAATTTCATTTAACTGTAATAGCGTCTTAATTATAAATTACTTAATCATATTACAATGTAATAATTACGTAATATTTAGTTGGAATATTTAGATGTAACCTTAGAATCTCCCTTTGGTAGGTATTTTTTGCAGTATTTTAGCTCTAGGGTTCCGCGGAATGGCTGGTATAGCTTAAGGTACAGGTTTTAAGTCGAAAGAAATACGCACGTCACATGCCGGATCAGAATAAAAAAAAAGCCATAATGCACGTCTGCAAGGTTGCTCATCTAACCTATACCGTGTGGTTTACCAAAAACATCGTTTCTAAGTCACTCCTAGAATAACTTTTAGCTACTGAGGTGGATTTAATTTCACGTAAACACTGACGTGGGGGCCTCAGAGACCCGTATATATATATATATATATATATATATATATGGGTATTTTTAGTGTTTAATAATTAGCTTCAGTGAATGTATTTAAATATTTTTTTTTTATAATTTATTTGTGCATAATTAACTATCATTTCAAAGTTTAGAAAACACTTAAATAAAATAACTAATTAGAGTAATTCAAAAATTTTATTTTCTCAAAACCTGAGAACCCCCCGCCCCGCCCCACCTCAGTAGTTAAAGGATAAACATTTATTATTCAACTTTTCCACTCGTGTTCCTACAGCAAAAAAAAATTACTAAAGAGTACCTGTGTCAGTTTTAACACTAGTAACTATGACGTCATATACAATGACAAATTTTGGTTCTTTAAACACGTTTCTATAGGAAAAGGGACCTCTATTAAACTTCTTTTAGTGTAAACCAGCGGTCGGACCTTGAATGATTTGTAAATAAGTTAGAATATATTTCGGTGCTTATTTTTCTAGCTATAAAGCCAAAACTTATAAACATAATGTAAGTATTACGTGTACGAATTAAATAATAATAAAGTTTTAACAATTTTAAAAGCATTTTCATTTTTTCTATGAGATATGACCGATTATACGTATGTATATAATAACACATGTGGTTGCCTGCCAAAAGATTCCCGACCGAAATAATATAAAAAATGGTTTCTTATAAGTAAAATTTCAACGATCAAATCGGTTTTCGAGCAACCTTAGAATGCAAGGCGCGCGAAGCCGTGCTCATAAGCTTGTTATGGATAAATACCTACTAAATATAACAGTCATATATCATAGTATATGCGTGCAAATTTTTATAGTAATATCTCTAAAAACTAAGAAGTTACAGATTTTTGAAATGCAAATGGGCGAAACGCCCCAATGTGCGCTGGTGTAAGTATACACAATCTTATTGAAAAAAATAATTTTTTTTTGCTGGATTTTAATACAGTTACAACTATATTATGTGTTCATCAGTAGTATTTTGTTAATTTTTAAAACTAACACCGTCTGCAATTATCTTGAGTCATGTATCGTCCTATCCTATGATTAAAAATTAATTTGGTTGGTAATAGTAGAAGTCCTTTTTATAATACATATATTGTATTTATATATGAAGATGATGAGATTTATGTGTTTTTAAATAAACAACAAATTAATAAAACTTACGTAAATATTATATTTAAAATAAAAGTTATTGATTTTAAATATTTAGTTATTAATACGAATATTAATTGTTTAATAAAACAAACTTGTTTATTTATTCATTTCACAGTCAAATAAATATTTGTTTTAGATATTATTTTATGTGCATAAACCTGTCATAAAATAAAGTACATATTGGTGTTAGGTATTAAAATTATTTTAAATACAATGTAAACTGTATTTTACCTCACTTGATTTAACTACAAACTCTCTGAGACGTAGAAATTACTTGTAGCATCTCACACACTCTAAATAACGACAACAATACATAATTATTAAGCAATAAACAGTACCTTGTAAATTGAAGAAATTAATAAGAACTGCAGCTGTGTGCGTTCTTTATACTTTATTAGTAAATACATATGTATTATAATAGTCAAATAAATACGATTTTTCTCATCTTCATTTAACGATAATCCCTCAATTTAGTTCTGCGCGTCTCCCATAGGTTCGCCCTATATACACGGTAATAGGCATAGGTCCCTTTTAACAAAGAAACGCTCCTTTAAAGCTCGTTTGCAAATTACATCACTATTTGTCCGGTTATAATGTACAGATTTTCTATTTCCAACTTAAGTTCTTAGTATTTATTGATTTTAGACACATATAGGTCATAAACGTGATTTGTGAGGGGGGTCATTCAAGTATTACGTAAGCGCTTGAGGGGAGCGGGGGAGTCTTTGCTTTGCTTATTTTTGATGACATGGTGGGGGGGGGGGGGGGGGGGTCGATATCGTGATTACGTCAGCAATTATATCAATAAAAAAAAAGAAAACATTGAAAGAAAAATGCATATAGGTACCAATGATTACGTAAGCATGGGGGGGGGGAATAATTGTAAAAAATTTGCTTACGAAATACTTGAATGGCCCCAGGGACGTTTGTTTAGGTAAATACAATGAATGTAAAATGCAACGCCATTTTATTTTTGCCTTTTATAAAATTAATTTTTAAAAAAGTGTGATAATTTATATTATTTCGTTGGCTTATGTAGAAACTTATAATTTACTTGTGTTTATTATTATTATTAATTATTTCGACTTATGTAATTTGTCTTTAGGGGCTGTCCATAAATTACGTCAAACGAATTTCATGATTTTTTTGACCTCCTCCCCCCGCCATTGTCACAGCTGGTCACAATTGTAAGAACTAGTGTGACGTCACATATATATTGCAATTTTACACCTAGAGATTAAATTTCTTTTCCATTTAAGTTATTTTTCAATAAAATCAACATCAAATCTAACATAAGTATGAAAATTAACAAAATAATTAGAGATGTGCCGATTATGACTTTGGGCGACTAGCCGACTAGTCGGCCGACTTATCGGCCAAGCCGACTACGGCTTAGGAGATTCCCGTGACGCATCGTTTACAGCAGATTCGCTGCAATTTCAGTCACTACTGACATGTGGACAAATATAAATAACAAAAAAAGTTTTTTGAGTTTTACAGCTCACTAGTTTGACGATAGTTTCAAATATCATCACGGAGAATTGGAATATATGACATTAGATATTATGTTGATTTGTTTTTTAATTAAGATACTAATTTTGTTTGATAAATGTCATCAATATATTTTCTTTACAAAGAAGTAACACATACATTTTATTGGGAAATGGACACAAAGTAAGAAGCCGGATAGTCGGCGCTTTTTACCGATTAGTCGCCGACTACGATAGTGGCCGGATAGTCGGCTTTACCGACTAGTGGCCGACTAGTCGGAACATCTCTAAAAATAATGTTTTAATATTATAGATATACATATTATGTTTTGAAATGTTATGTTACGGAATTTAGCCCCCCCACCCCTCTCATCCCTTTTAAGGTGTGACGTAATTTATAGATTCCCTTATCAAGTACAAAACTAAAGCTGTCCCTACTTTCAGGGTCAAGTTATTATACATATGTATGTGCTTACTTATTATAATACTAGCTTAAGCTAATACTTCGTTCGCGTAATAATGAAGATATAAAGTACTATGAAGTTTAAATTTTAACATGAAAAAATAGTTATTGTGACATAACTGTAATAGTTAGACATATGGTATCGCAGACTTTTTTGTAGATATTAATCTCCTCTATAAAACTGTAGTACATCAATTTGCTCTATTGTCGATAATTTCCGCAGCGTACGCAATATAATGAATTTTTTTCACACTTTGGGTTACATTATTGAAGTTTTCATACGGATCCCTAACATTTTTGAAAATATTCTATAGCCTATGTTCATCAGGGATAATGTACGATTCTACTGGTGAAAGAATTTTTCAAATCGGTCCAGTAGTTTCGGAGCCTATTCAATACATACAAACAAACAAATGTTTCCTCTTTATAGATTAGTATACATAGAGAATATTCTTTAAAAATTTTGTATTATGAATACTTATTATCACATTTTATTAATGTGTTAATAGATACGCACATTAATGTCACATTGTTAGTGTTAGGGTGACCATGCTATTAGAGATTTTAGGACCGAATAGAGACACAGGATTTATGATAATTCGTCTTATATTTTAATAATTTTTTTTAATTTAAAATTTTATATTATATTTTAAACAGTAAGCCTAGTAATATTTTAAATCAATTAAAACAAGTCACCTCAGTGAAGTTCCTCAGTTTGTAAGATATGCTTTGTCAAATACCAAATGCGTATAAGCTCTTTAATAATTGACGGTAGATTGAGAAACTACCCCCAATACATTACACCGTGCTGTGGTACCAAGAGGGCGCTGTCGTCGCTCATTAGTGAGCTATTTGATTAATACTGATACCTGTGGATCAGTGGGCTTATCACGAATTTAGTCTGGCTTTCAAATCGAGCTGTCACAAGTAAAACGGATCCGTTAGCAATAGGGATCATGAATTTTTACTAACGACTAACGAGCACCAGCAATCTATCAAATGAACGAAAGATCGAGACGTTCGAAAATTAACAAAAAGTATCTAAAATATTGTAGTTCCAAATCCGCACGCGGTGGCGCTGCTCAAATTTCCATACAAATCGCTAGAAGCGAACTCGGTTCGAAAAGCAGACTAAAATTCGTGATAAGCCCACTGATTTAATTTTAATTCTTGTGAATTATGTGATCTATGAATTATTTTTTTCTGAATGAAAATTCAGTATTTTTTTTGTCAATTATTTTATGTACGAGTTTCTTGTGGTCTTCATTTCATAATATACAACTTGACAAATGTCCACATTTAGCATACAGACCCTAGTCTACAATGTGTGTGAGAAATAAACACAATGACTGAGAGGCCATAAGTCAAGACTTGAGAACTTTAACAAAACAACTTAACTACGACGACGCAAGGACTTTGTTCAAGGAAATAATGACATTACTGTTTGTTTTAACACTTACAACTAGGCAAAGATTAAAAGGCTGCGACTTAACATGTAATTTATTAATCAAAAACAACACAACGGTTAATTTTGTAACAAAAATGAATGAGGTATAATTTAAAAAATTCGGAACGCATTTAAAAGAAAAGGGATAGCGTGCTGTGAGAAAGGGACGGAAGAATACAACATGGCGGTTGGATACAAGATTTTTGACAGACACACGTAGGTGTTGATTTTGAAAAATAATAAGATTTATATTAAAATATTGAGTTTTATTTTCTGTTGATTGAAGAATTAGCACTATAATATAATTTTTTTTAATTGTCTTCTATTTTATGATTGAAAATTATTATTATTTTTTATTAAATTAATAATTATTAATACATCTATAAAAAAAAAACAAGACAATTTCATTAAAGAAAAGCCCACATTTTTCTTTACAATTTAATTGAAACTCCTTGACATTGACAGTCGTTTTTTTTTATAAAACTTAATATAACTTATAAATAACAAAATGAGATTGCGATCGCCAACAGTAGCACCTATTTTTTTCTAAAAATAGATAATAGAATAAAAAATTATTTCCCTTCAAACGAAGAATGTTCAAATCAGAGGCGGCTCGTCCTAAAGAGCGCTGGTGCAGTGCACTCCCACGAAAATTACAGAAGTAATCTATATTTCTTCATAATACATACTATCCTTACATTACATTCATTCTATTCTACTATGCCTATACAATAGTATATTATATTACCTATATCTACGCCGCTGTAATATAAGTTCTGTAATTTTCGTGGGAGTGCACTGCACCAGCGCTCTTTAGGACGAGCCGCCTCTGGTTCAAATGCATTTTGATTAAAAGGTACGATTTGCAAAAACAAAACAAAAATGTTGATTAATTTTAAAGTTAAAAAACAGACCAAGACATAGCATTAACCTGAGCTGACCCACGTTGCCAGTGTAAAAAATAATTAACAATACTTAAATGCATCATTAAAAATAATGAAATGGTACTTATAATGTATTTCCTAGTAACATCGTAAACGACCTTTATAAAAAATATATTATTGATGTAATCAACAACAAAATGGCGCCGTTATAAAAATCATAGATAAAATATAAATAGATTATACATTCAATTTTATGTGGATAATTTTTTTTTATATAAATGACTGTAGTTTTGTATAAAAATATTACGCCAGTGGAGAGGATTAAACTTAATAATAATAATAATAAATTATTTATTGCTTTAAAAATAAATAAAGAATAATAATACTAACACACATAAGAAACAAATTTAGAGCAATTGGGGATCTTATCACTAAAAGTAATTTCTTCCAGATAACCAATTGTCATAGAAGAAGCAGTGTTTAGTATCGGGCAATGCAATTTATATAAATAAAGCACATAAATATAAGTAAACTAAATACTAACTTTTACCCGCGGCTTCGCTCGTATTTAAGTCATTAAATAAGTATCAGAGATCATTTCAATAGAAATGAATCAATATGATTCCAAACAGCTGAAACTACAGTCAGTTGGAAACTATAGTAAAAAATATATATTTTTAAATAAAAAGTATCCTATGTTACTTGTAGTACCTCCAAAAATATGTGTACAAAGTTTCATGATGAAACAAACTCACATTCACATTTATAATATTAGTAGGGATAGGGATTATTCAGAAGGAGAGAGGTATAATGATTTAAGTTTAAAGATAGGCAGAGATGGTGGAGATTTAATAGATAAAGGTGAATCATTCCAGAGACGTATGGCTTCCACAGTGAAGGAATTTAAGTAGAAGAACGTAGGAGAAGGAATCAATAGAGTCTGATTAGCGAAAGAACGAAAAGAATAGTCTTAAAATTACAGTACCTATATACCGGGTGATTCAATCGAACGTTTCCAGCTAAAAGTATGGGCGACTCTTTCAAGGATTATTTGCGGCTCTCGATAAATGTACGCGAATTCCCTTTTCAATTTAGTGCTGTTATATTTTTAAAAAATGTTATGTGTTTCAAAATGTCTTTTAAATTACTGACAATAAATATGAAAGATTAAGTGCAACTTTTTTTAATGCCTTTTTTGAATACCTACCTTTTAACACTAGAACGACCACCGAATGACCGGATGACTTGTACTAGCAAAGTACTAAATATAATTCAATAAATTTATTGTAGAATTGTAAAAAACAGAATCATTTACAAAGTCTTGCGAAGAATTTTTGAAAGTGGTCATGTTGACCGATTGGTAGTTCTAGTGTTAAATACGTATTTAATTACGGCTCGCGAAAAATATCAAATATTGTTATTACAAGCTTTTTTAAAAAAAATTAATATTGTAGTCAATATTGCATCTCTGTCTAGCAAATCTAAGTGTAACAGCGTTGAAAAGAGACAACTATAGTCGCTCACTCAAGGAAGTACGGTCAGAATGACAAGTTTAAAGCATTAAGTAGAACTACAGTTAAAACATGGTTAGGGGATTTAAACCGCTAATTTAACTACTGAAGGCTATCATTTAAGTTAGGTCGCGTACAGGTTTTATTTAGAATTCCGTCAAAGTACTAAACTATTAGCTTTGACTGTCAAAATCTAAGCAATCTATTCAAATTTAATTTGAAATAAATACAAATTAATTTTTCAAAAATTAGTATCACTGCTATACCATTATAAACACAATATAAATAAAATAATAATAATAATAATTTTAGAGAAACTTATGAAAAATAATACTGCGAATTAAAATGGATTTAAAAAATATAATTATCACAATGCAAAAAGACACGGAAGAAGAACAAAAGAAAAACATGACATATAAAATGTCCAAACGCTAAAATCTTCATAATTTATAGAGACAATCGCCACATTATTGTCGTTAGTATATGTAATTTTATTTTATTTTGTTTTTTTTTCACCCTACTATTTACTACCCTAAGGTTGGTTGCCTGGTAGCGATCACTGCTTAGTGATAAGGCCACCTTTTCTTCTTTCTTTTGTTCTGTTCTTTATATGTATTATTTTGTGCAATATAGTGTTATTGTTATTACAATAAACGGATACTAAGCCGCATAGTTTTAAATTCCTGAATAGTCGCTGTAAAGTATAACATTAATACAATTTTATGTCACAATATACGCTAATGACATTAGTATTTTTTTGTTTTTATTTATTTAGAATAAGCTATAAAAAAGTGCTCGTGAAAACACGTCCGAAATTTTAGCGCCATTTTAACTGTCAAAAAATTTAATTTTAATGTATTTTGTGCATAAACGCCTTAACAAACACGATTATATTGACAGTCACTTTTAGGTTTCGCTACGTGACATGTCAAACTTGGATGGTTGTGCAATCTCCGCCTTTGGCAGTAATGGGAATTTTAAGAAAACAACATGTAGTTTCGCGCTTTTTTCTTTTTGTTGCAAATTATTTGATCATTAACGTTACTGTCTATATTTGGGGAACACTGCATTTATTGTTTATGTAATATAGCGGTTCTCAAACTTTTTTGGCGAAGGAAAAAGCCTTAATATAATTATAAAAAATTGATTTATATGTATTTATGAATAATCATATTGCAATGCAATATTACGTAATATTTAGTTGGAATATTTAGATGTAACCTTATAATCTCCCTTCGGTAGGTATTTTTTGCAGCATTTTAGCCCTAGGGTTCCGCGGAACACACTTTGAAAATGGCTGATGTAATACATGTAAATTATGTTACTGTTGTTATGTGTTTTTATATATGTTATAGTAATCTTATTTATGTATCCCTCCCTTCATATTTTCTTTTTAACACGCTTTTATTGGCTTGGGTTGTATGTATGTATGTAACGGAATCTTTGAGCATAATTTTCACCAATTTCCAAAAGTTTGATTAATTTGAATCTTTGCATACGTATTAAGGATCGATGACAATGCAATAATTTAATAACAGTTTCCCATTATCCTTATTAGGACCGCCAGGATTTATAAATTCTTTTATGGATCCTGTGTAGTGGAGTAAAAGAGATAAAGCTAGCGCACGTGTTTTTTTAGTTTTGGAAGCTATTTAATTATTATTCTTAATAAATATCTAAAGGTTGTCTGGTAGAAAATGCTACCTAGCATTAAGCCCGCCTTGTACTGATGTACTAAGTTTTAAATAAATAATACAAGAATATTGGCAAGAAAAAGGTGGTTTTCTCTTTAAGACTTTTGAGTTTTGACATGGTCGTGAAAACCATTTTTTGACGAGTTTCTTGTGGTCCTTCTTCTCGTCATACGCCTTTCCGAAGCCATTATAGATTCTGACGATGAGCAAGCGCACGCCTTTAGTGCCTATGCTAATAAACGATTTTCATTTCATTTCATTTCAAAATGGAAGGAGGTTTTAAATTACCAACTTCTATTTTTATAATATATTTTTATATATAGTAGGATCTATAAAATCGCAATTTAAAGTTGTTATTGTGCATAGTTTGTTTGTGTATATTCTACGTTGTTGTATTGAGTATCTCAGAAACCAAATTCATAAGATGGGGAAAAAACGAATATTCTCAAATTAGTAGCTACCTACTAGAAAAAAAATATAATGGTGTAGTGCAAATAATAATTATTGATATAAATTTTAAAATGTTTACCCAAACTTTAACAGATAATAAGGAAGCCATATTGCGTTTAAAACATTTGCTTTACCTATATTCAAACACTCCATGCGTCTTATGACAGAATACAGATATTCAAATATTAGTTAATGTTACGAAAATTTAAAAGCATATTTCCTTCAAGGGGTCTAGTGCCCGTTTATGTATTTAAAGAAACGACATTCCATATTTGCCATGCTTCGCAGCGCCATAGTCTCTGGTCGTGTCGCGATTGTCTATGGACGTCTTGACACAACGCCACGTTAATGCGTATAAATTATTAAAAGTTGTTAAATAATTACTTGAAATATCGTTTCTTTAATTTCAGGTAAGTAATTTTTAATGTTATACACAATCGTGTAATGTTAGTATAGTCAAATATTAATAAAAATACTCTTTAATTTCAGTTATTGAAACTTTTGGTTTTATTTACAACAAAGAAAACAGTGTCTGCTAAAAACTGCGCCTAGTGTCTTATATGTATTTAAAGTTTTTTTTTTCTATGGAACGTTTTTAGTTCGGCGCTACACCGATAGGTTTGCACTTGTTCAGAGAAGATTTAGAGGCAAAACACTTATGCATTATTATTTTAAACCAATGATTTCTAAAACTGTGCAGTCAAATTTTAGAAATATAATAATGTTAATCCCTTACTAATATAAATGTGAAAGTGAGTTTGTTTGTTTGTTACCTTTTCACGCAAAAACTACTGAACCGATCATCTTGAAACTTTTTACACATATTTTTGGAGGTTCTAGAAGTAACATAGGATACTTTTTATTAAAAAATAAATAATTATTTATTATTGTTGGCGATCGCAACCTCCTTTTGGTTTTTATAAATTATATTAAGATTTATAAAAAATACGACTGCCAATCTCAGGCAGTCCTAATAAAAACCTTTAAACTTCATAGTACTTTATATCTTCATTATTACGCAGACGAAGTCGCGGGCAACAGCTAGTTAAATAATATGATTTAAAAATTTTCAAACTTATCTTTGTGTGCCTTCAAATTTTGAAATCGCAACAAAAAAGTTGAGAAACACTGTCCTACACTCTCAAATAAAATACTAAAAGATCTACCTCCAGAATGTCACCTCCATAAAGCTACCTCCCAATTTTTCCTTTCAATAAGCACTAGACTTAAATTACATGTAGGTATCAACGAATAGTATGTAGTAAAATACTGTAGGTTATAAATTAAAATCTAATCAAGGCTTCAACTTAAGTTATGAACAGGAGGTCACACCTTGACATCTACATACATAATGGTTCAAACAACAAAACACTTAAAAATAAGTATTAAAGAATAAATTTACGTTCTTTACCATAATACTATGTTAAACCCCTTGTAATTTTTTCTCCACAACATTCTGCCTACCCTACCTGCAAAAACAACCGCTAAAGCAAGCAAACGCAGTTCGTACGACCTAACCGGTGATGCGTTACTAACGGTCAATAAAAACTAACGTTCACAAGTTTCTCTGCATTCTAACATATGTACTAGGTATCATGTAAATGATGTTTGTTCCTAGAAGTTGAATGCGATTGGCTAACAGTGTTTTAAGCGCTATCTAAAAAAGGTATTTCTATACAATAGGGTAATATAAAAAAAAAACATATATCGCGTTAGCTTAGGGCTCGCTTACAGTTCGCTTATCGTAGCACAGTTATTTTATTTGACAGTATTTATTCTTTTGTTAAGCTGACACATGACCACACTCCATCCGATGTTAAGCTAGAGCAGGGGTCGGCAGACTTATCAACCAGATGAGCCGAATATCAAGTTTGTAGATTTTACCATGCCTTCAGAGAGCCGCAACATGAACTTTATTACATACTATAATGAAAGTCTAATTTGCTTCAGTGAGTTGTAAGAAGAGCCAGATAATCCTATGGCAAGAGCCGCGGTCTGCCGACCCCTGGTCTAGAAAACATTCATTGCCATATCAATATTAAAAGAAATGCAATAACCAAAACTTTTAGTCTACGATTGACTAGTTACTTGTGGTCTTCTTCTCGTCATACGCCTTTCCGAAGCCATTGTAGAGTCTAACGTTGAGCAAGCGCAGGCCTTTAGTGCTTATGCTAATAAACTACGAAATAAATATGATTATTGAACTTAAATATTGAAACTATTAATCTGTACTAAAAACTTCACAGACGCTATACAGTGAAACTGTCAAAAAATGTAAGTACCTATTACAACAGTCTGTGGTTAGTTGACTAGTTCAGCCATTCTCAAAGTGGTGTTCCGCGGAACCCTAGGGCTAAAATACTGCAAAAAATACCTACCAAAGGGAGATTATAAGGTTACATCTAAATATTCCAACTAAATATTACATTGCAATATGATTATTCATAAATACATATAAATCAGTTTTTTATAATTATATTAAGGCTTTTTCCTTCGCCAAAAAAGTTTGAGAACCGCTCGACTAATCTGTTACGTGGTGGAGTTTTCCATTTAATAGTTCTTCAGCCGTTCTAGAAGCTTCCAAAATATCGATTTGCTGTTGCCTACGTCTCATTCTACCTTCTCGAGTGTTATCGTTAGCGCGCTTATCTGCCACTTTCACACGTACAGCATCCGTTTTTTCGGCATACCGATGAGAATTAGGCCCACAATTAAGTCCCAGTGTATTCATTATGATCAATAATGAATACATACCTACATTGAATACACTAGTAGCTATGTATGTAGCAAGTTGTACGATGGTTAAACTAGTATTTATTGTTTTTGGGCATATTTTCCACACTAGTTGGTTGAAGCTCCCATTATTGTTCTGATTGAATCCACCAACACATCTTGAAAGTAAATTGTCATTACTGAGACTTTCATAAATTGGCTTGATAGCTTATAAAACATTAGGAGGTAAGGGAGAATAATTTTGAGTATAAGTAGCAAGCTCTCCACTTGTTTCAGCGCGCTGGTAAGAGCACCAAGAATCTTTTGGACACATACTCTATGATTCGGATTTTTATGGCTTGAGCTGTAGTGATAAAAAGTTGCCATTATTTCATATCTTCAATAGAATCACAATGTCGACGTATTGATAAACCATTGTACAAAGTTAATTTGTTTATTACTTTTTCTGTAAGCTTACCTCTACCACCAAGACCTTTTTGTTTATTTTTCAGTGTACGTAATCAGGTCCCCATCCATTTCTGAACATGTCCTATACATTCATTCTTATTTACGGTTGTATTTTTGTAAAGATCTGCTTTTCTAATTCCTGAATCGGTCTTCGAATCACTATCGCCAATATAGTTTGCACTCCGGTGCGCCCGAGAGTGCTTTGTTAATTGTCGAATAACTCGAAATATATTTGTCGGATTCACTTCAAATTTTCAGAGAATATTTTAAAGATATTATACTTTAAGAAAACACAATAAAAAAAAATTCGATTTTTTGAAAATCCTGACTACCCCTGCCCCCTTAACAAGTCTGCCCACTCCTGCTCAAGCAGATTTTAGATTTTATTAATTCAATTTTTTATTAGGAAAAACAAATAAATAAAATCAAATATTTTAATGATTCTTTATTGTTCATGTATTTTGGTGCATAGATTGCACTCTTCTCTTCACTTTGTGATATACGACAACATTACTCCCTCCAAAAAGGAAAGCTCAATATCCAAAACGCGCAAGGGTTTACGTCGTCGTGAGGAACGACGTAGTGCCTCGTTTAATGCTGCAGATGTTGAGAGTTGAGTTGAGGCTATTCAAGATCCTGCTGTTGAGCGTTAGGAGGCCCAGCTGATTTGTCTCCGTGTCCATTTGATAAATTTTGTTGTGTGATTTGAGTTGATGCACCAGGTTGATAAGTGAACGTGTCCGGTAAAACATGATCATTGACATCACCCTTACCTCGTTTTGATCCACGACTATAATAGGAATAATTCTTCGGCTTCTTGTTGTTACTCACAGTATCGTTTTTCGTTTCCAAACTGTTATCGTTACGAATGACATCATTATCATCGTTGTTCTCATCGTTAGTTTCTCTTCGCCTAAGTTGATCAGAGTGTTTCCGTTTGATTACTCCATTGTTCATTTCAACTTGATAGGAGTAAGTCTTGGTGCGTTTTGATATAATTCCTGGTTCAGAGCCTTTCCCTATAAATTTGTTAACCCAGACTATGTCTCCAATCGAATATTCTGGTAGAATAGTTTCTTTAACTGATGGCCTGAGTTCCTGGAATAACCTAACTCTGTCAAGATCTTCCTTGACGCTTGATTTAAGAAGATCAAACGTAGTGCGCATTTATCTTCCAAACAACATTTCGCTTAGTTGGTATCATTACCTTAGTTGGCGAATCTTTTTTATTCACTGGATATGTTTGGCTGCTTTCATTGTCGCTAGATTCGCTAGACGTGTTGTGTCGTGCTAGGCGTCTCGTTCGAAACTGTTTATGCGTTGCTTTGCCGCTACTAATGCACACTTTTGAGAAGTGGTTGTTCTTCCCGCATAACCTACAGCGTTTGCCTCTGACTGGACATTCTTCTAAATTAGCGTGATAGTCTCCTCCGCAGAAGACGCACATTTGATTGTTTCGTAGTTGACGTTTCTTCGATTTCAAAGTATCGTTACTTCTCGTTGTTCGTATAAAATGTTGCATTATTAATAAAATATAAATGCAGTTTTAACATGAAAAAGCTGTTTATATATTATTTTATACATATTTGTAACAAATGTATAATTTTTGGTTTTGGTAGAAATAGGTATATTTAAGCTGGTAAATCTAGTGTTAATTAACAAAGCGTTTTACACAGAGGAATGAAGCTACAAATGACATCCAATACTTAATATTACAGTTGCTGCATATTGTATTATAAAGTACAATTGCATTTTGACAAGTACAAGTGTTCCAATTGGAATCTAAGGATGTTATTAGAAAATATAAATTGCTAAAAAAGTATTTTAATTTCGACAGCGAAATGCTTTATTGTTCATATTCCTTTACAATGAGAGTGAAGTATACCCTGTCAACGAGCGGAAACGCTGCAGCCGCCTGAATAGCACTTCAGCTTAACATCCGTCGGAATGCGGTCGCAAGCTGCTGTTTATATATTTATTTTCAACCACAATGACATAAGTGACAATTGTATTTTAATTATGTAACAATTTTTATTCCCTTTGACGTATTATGTCACGCCACACGGGAACGCAGTCGAACGGGATAAAAAGTATCCTATCTCCGTTTCCTGGTTCTAAGCTACCTCCTCACCAATTTTCAGCCAAATCGGTTCAGCCGTTCTTGAGTTATAAATAGTGCCACTAACACGATTTTTCTTTATATCCAACGGGATAAAAAGTATCCAAAAACCTTCTCCCGGTCCTAAGCTACCTCTCCACCAATTTTCAGCCAAATCGGTTCGGCCGTTCTCGAGTTATAATTAGTGTAACTAACACAACTTCCTTTTATATATTTTTATTAAGCCTCCCTTCAAAATTAGATTAATGCAATATATTACAAAAAGAACCTCTAATATTACAAATCGAATCAAAATTTAATTACTGGATAATTAAGACAGTGTTAAGTTTTAAAAAATATTGAAAATAACCATTGTGTAGCGTATAAACCAACAAAATGAACTTGTCATTTAATTTAGGGCATTAGGAAGGTAGGTTCATTTTTTACTAGGTTGGTAGGACTGTCTATAACATTTGACAAGCATCTGTTTGTGAAAAGGTTTAATTATCTCTGAGTTACACGTGTTTTTGTAAACAAGCAAAAGTGAATTTTACGATTTTAAAATGGGTGATTTTGTTGAGCAAAGAACTTGCATCAGATTTTGTTTGCGGAACGAATATTCTTAAAAATGTTACGATAGGTCTTTTATGATCAAACTATGACACAAAAAAACTAAACTAGTATATTAAAAATATATATTACTACATTTATTATATGAATACCATGGGAGCAGCCAGCCATGGGCTCAGGGTGGGGCAGCAGTCTAAAATAATATGTAACTAGCAAACTATACCCGCGGTCTTACCCCGGTTAATTTTTCGACGACTCTCGAGTGTGAACTTTCTTACAGATATTAAATATTGTACTTAGTACCTAGACAATTAAGTTTTTTAAATTTGATTAGGTACCTTACAGGTCAGAGCCATGATGGGCCAAGCATGATGAATACGTATCCGAAAAGATCAGTGAAAAGTATTTGCTCAATCGTTTTATCAAAGAGAAAGAACGCGACTGAGAAATCTTGATATTTTTTTTAAAGGGACCCTCATTAGGAGCTCGTTCCTGAGATAAGTCGTACGATAAATTTGTCAGTAATGAATCACGGCCATTGATCGCATTCACTTCTCTAATTCTCTTTCTCCTATTTGTGTTCCTTTTATTAACTTCTATTAAACCCAGAAATAAAGTGATTCAGTATGTTTCACTACACTGCCAGTCACCAGCCTGAGACAATGTGCATCCCTACTAATATTATAAATGTGAATGTGAGTTTGTTTGTTACGTTTACACGCAACAACTACTTAACCGATCATCATGAAACTTTGTACACATATTTTTGGAGGTACTAGAAGTAACATAGGATATTTTTATAA
>JAPWLS010001170.1:0-36802 GCA_028551675.1 Tineola bisselliella | reverse complement strand
GATTATCGGCTACGCACAGTCACTTTCGGCGTGAGCTCGTCGCCATACTTAGCGATGCGCACAATCATACAGCTTGCAAACGACGAACAACACCGTTTCCCACGCGCAGCTCGCGTTCTCCTAAACGATATTTTCGTTGATGATGTCGTCACAGGAGCGCCGACTGTTCAAGATGCACTTTCCCTCAAGCAAGAAATGATTGCCATCTGTCAATCAGCCGATTTCACATCGCATAAGTGGCAAGGCAATTGGTCCGAACTTCGGGACTCAGAGGTGCGGTGTTCTCATGGTGAGCGGCCCTCAGGCTTACCATTCGCTGAGCTCGAGAATAGTAACAACAAGGTCTTAGGTCTTTATTGGGACTCGCAGAGTGATTCATTTGGGTTCAACGTACACGTCTCTTCATTTAGCTGCACCAAACGCACGATCCTGTTCGAAGTTGCACGTGTATATGATCCCATGAGATGGCTGGCTCCAGTGACCCTATTTGCTAAGTATCGCATTCGACGGCTGTGGATTCGTGGCGCAGCTGCAGACTGGAACGATTCTCAATCGCAGTTACCGTCGTTGTTGTCAAAGTTCAGCATACCACGTCGTGTTCTCCAAGACCATTTACCAAACTTAATTGTTGTACATGCACGTATCTCATATCTTCACGTAGGTCCACAAACATTAGTGCCTACTCTTCCAGCGTTACTGGATACTGTCTGCGCTCGACGTGATCCGCCGGATCGTCCATCGTTGTGTTCGTTATTTGCGCGTCCCAGCCACCGACAGGCAGCGATGGCCGAGTTACCGGCACGTGTGCGTCTTCACAGACCGTTCGTTAGGGTCGCCGTCGACCGCGCAGGACATTTCTACGTACACGCTAATAAAGTTCGTAATTCAAAAATTGTAAAACGTTACGTTGCAGTATTTGTGTGCATGACAGTTAAGGCAGTCCATCTTGAGTTAGTCTCTGATCTGAGCTCTGACGTATTCCTAGCGACAATTCGTCCTTTTATCTCTCGTAGGGGTCTCTGCACGGATATCTATTCAAACGCACATTTTCCGTTAAGAGCGCCCATGATAGCACTTCCGGATGTTGTATTATGCGATGAAAACACCAATCGCCTTACTCGTTGGCGATTTGAATATCTTCATCAAGTTCAGCAACGCACAAAATGGTTGCATAATCATGACGCACCGATTAGCGAGGGTGACATTGTAGTAGTCAATGATTCCACTCCTCCATTACAATGGCGATTAGCTCGTGTCCATGCTCTGCACCCGGGCAGTGACGATATCGTCAGAGTAGTTACCTTAAAATTAGGGAACACATTGGTCAAGCGCCCAATATGTGCTTTACCTTTAACGTCTTACAAAGGCTGATTTAAGTATAAAATTTATCGTTAAAAGAAACGAGTTCTTTTAAGGTGAGCGGCATGTTCCGTACCAAACCATAGATATATATTTTCCATATTTATTATTTATTTTTGCTGGCTGGCAACATTCCCGTTCCCCCTGCCACCTTATTTCGTCCCGATGGCAGCGCCCTCTCGGCGACAGTGTGTGTAACTAGGAACAACTACGTGAACGCACGCGCTCGGATCACCGCCGACAAATAAATCGTGCACCGTAATTCTATTCACCATTTCAACGCAATCAAAAGGAAGAATCGACTAACACAATAAACCAGCACCTAAGGATCGCTCCGGAGACGACAGTGAAAGAGAGGGAAAGCCGAGCCCATCGTGAGTACCCCTTTTTTCTCCATTCCTGCATACTGTCCGTCAGCCAGCGTTTTATACCACACAACTCTATTAGATGTTAAGATAAAATGCAATGAATGAGTAGACAAAACTAAAAAAATCGACAGGCAACAGTAGTCCCCACTATGCCGACCTAAGAAGATAACAGTAGATTAAAGGACTAGACAACCAACCACAAAATAATAAAGATAATAGAATGTCCTATCGAACTAATGTTTCGATCTCTCATTAGATGGCGTTGAAACCAAAGGTATTACACGAAAGACAAAACTTCACAGTAATAATTAACTATTTAAAAAAAAACTCACCTAAAATCAGCATGAAACATGTTCGCAACTAATTGTTTATTTAACCCTGCACTGGTCATCTGTTCCTTTAAGAGATCGAAGAACTCCTCACGTGGCGTTGTAAAGTTCCATTTAAGCACTGAAAAACAAAAAAATAGCTTATTAGTGTCAAAGGAGCTAATCACAAAGCTTTTTATAGGAGCTATATAGCTTACTATTGGGTTTATTCTGATAAACCGACAATACAAAAACTATGTAACCAACAGTGGTATCGTAGTGACTTATAAATTGGTATCAGACAATCAATCTTTTCAAATAATCAGGGTATATAACTTAAAAATAATAGTTCACCTTTAAGTTTCTGATCATCAATAATGCGTTGATTCTTGGCATTGTTACATGGCAGCAGCGGTGACGTGTCCTCGTCATCCTTCTTACCTCTGCTCGAAGCCGAACTTGGCTTCACTATACCCTGGAGTAACAATATTCTATCATATTATCATAACTTTTAAATCTACCTAACCTAACACCTATCAAATGCCCAACTAAGAGCTTCGAAATTAGCTTAGAAGTACTAGAGCAGTGTTTCCCAACCTTAGCATTTCTAAAATTCTTATATCCCCCCTATGTCAAATCAAACTCCCAGTTGATATTTTGGTCTCGTCAAGCGAAATTATACCGAATAATTATTTACCGTAATCATTTAAGAATTTGCTTTTTTACATTAAATTTGACACCGAATTCTAGCATTGCATTTAAATGGGTCGAAGCGAAAGGGTTAAATTCGTGTCGAGACCATTTTCGAATCGCCTCCTTAACGTGGACCCCACGTTGGGAAACCCTGTACTAGAGCGTATTGAGGGGTGTGTCAAACAGGACAGGTCAAGACAGCAGAGTGGCGATTACTGCTGCATAATGACGTTGAAACTGCTCGATTTTTCATTTTTATAATTCTATATTACCTTAGATTTTCCTGGGGCTGTTATTTTCCTTTCCTCCTTTTTAAGCGCTCCACCAGTTTTAACACCTTTGGGCTCATCTTTCTTCGTTTTACTTGGCAGAGGTTGGACGGGAAGATTCGGTCTCGCCTTATCTAATGCCGCTTGTACTACACTTTTAGATCCAGGCTGTGAGAAATTGAAAAAAAAAACTACATATTTAAAATACTACTTGACTCATTTAAGAATCAATTTAGAAAAAACCAGGTTTTACAACTTGAACAGTATACAGTCAACAATTTTCAGATGGATACAAATTAGACTTTGGACTAGAAGAAACAATCATTAGAAAGAGATAACTATATTTTTATCATTCATTTATCGAAGTTAAGGCTTGTGTGAAAGAGATGCAAATATCTCCTTTGCTCTTCACGACACCACGAACGTTTCTTTTATACCTACAAAAACTGCCTTACTCATTTACCTTAGTAAATATATATAGTGTAAATCACAAATGTACCTTCAATTTATCCAGTTGCTTATGCATACTCTCATAACCGAGATGCAGCATGAACGGCAGAACACAATCGGCAGCCTTCTTCCTCACGTCCACTGAACGGTCTTCCAAACACGCATAGAGGAGAGGCACGCACACCGATAACTCCTCGCGTGGAAACGACTTCGACGGCACTGTGGAGATTCAACATTCTTAAGGACAACTACTCACTGAGATTAACACAGAATATGCCATGTAAAGAAATATGTCAAACGAAATCATTGCGAAAACCAATACACTTATTCTTTATGTCTTTTTTAATATAACTAACTATATATTAATAAAAAACCAGTGTTGTGACCAGAGGCCTCCGAAGAGTAGGTATAGATCATCGTTTCGCAACCATTTTTATGTCGCGACCCACGAAAAACCCAAAAATCTTGCAACCCAAAACACATTACATTTTAATATTTCGTTTTATAACACTACAATAAAATTCATTCCTTTAATAAACGAATCTTTTGTACCTATATGTAGTTTGTATTTATTATTTTTCAACTTGAGAAACGATGGTATAGATCTGCGGTCTTCAAACTTTTTTGGCGAAGGAAAAAGCCTTAATATAATTATAAAAAACTGATTTATATGTATTTATGAATAATCATATTGCAATGCAATATTTAGTTGGAATATTCAGATGCACTGGCGGCTCGTCCTAAAGAGCGCTGGTGCAGTGCACTCCCACGAAAATTACAGAAGTAATCTATATTTCTTCATAATACATACTATCCTTACATTACATTCATTCTATTCTACTATGCCTATACAATAGTATATTATATTACCTATATCTACGCGTATATTTGGCGTCAAGTTGTAACGAGTGGAGCGCCAGCGATTGCGCTCCTATGAAACGAAGTTTAGTAAGATTCCTAGCATTGTATTCAATGAGTGCGAAAGAGAAACATCGACTCAGGCCGACGCGTGAAACAAAAGATTTCGTATGAGAAAATAACCTAATCTGGAGCGCCGCTCACGCGTGACGTTGCCAAACCGTGCGTTCGGCCGTGCCGCGCGCCGCAGGGAATGATAAGCATAGAAAAACGCTTAATTAATTCTATATCTGATTTTCACAAGAAAGTAATAGATGTCTTCGCTCGCCAAAAAGTATGGCGAATGGATTTTCTGTACAAATAAAATAAATGGTAGGCTCTAGTTTTTTGTTTATTTTTTTGTGAACCCCCATCAAAAAATGTCACGAGCCGCCTCTGTTCAGATGTAACCTTATAATCTCTCTTTGGTAGGTATTTTTTGCAGTATTTTAGCCCTAGGGTTCCGCGGAACACCACTTTGAAAATAGCTGGTATAGATATTTTGAAAAATAAAAATTATATAAAATCATATTCTGAAAGCTTCTTTCTCCGAACAAAATTGATATCTACAGTACATTTTGACATTAATATTTACAAAGCTATAAATATGAAATAATGAAGCGTACCATTGGGGAGTTGATCTGCCAGCCATTGATAGAGTTCCCCGCGCAATACGGGCGATCCAGTCTTCAGTGCTTCGAATACCATCTCCCCCTCGAACGCCACTGCCGCCCCTCCTGCTGCTTGACACCATGTGCATACGCATGACACCGCAGACTGACGGATCCATTGCTTATTATCGCCCAATGCTGTATACAATCAATAATATACGTGAATATGATCCTAATAGCATCTAAACAGTATAAGCGTGATGTTAAGCTAGATTCAGCTTGAGGAGATGAATCTGCTCCTTCCAGGTTAACAAAGCAAACTTCTCTCATCACGAAACGTGATATACGTTATTGTCAACCAATTAAGTTACAGCACTAGATATCATCATATCATGTTATGTGTCTATCAGTATAGGTATATGAAATATAAAAATATGTCATTAGACATAATAATATCTAATTTAATTAATACCAGTAACCTACGAGCGAGGACAACACTAGTCTCCTTCTTAGAATAAAAATCAAATGAAATCATTTAGTTTGGAACACCAAATATTTTTTATTTATTTCAAAAACCAATAAGCATCTGACTACTGGTATCTACAAAGTTTCATATATCAAAAGATGTACCTTGAAAAAAGCTGGGAAAGAATGTCCGCACATGTTGTTTGCACTTGAGCCCCATGGCGGTGGCTAAACTCTCGCATATCTGCAATGCGGTCTGCGCCAACTTCGAGTTGGAGTCAACCAATCTGGCAGTGAGAGCGGGTGGCAGTTCCCCTAACGACGGCTTTATTGGTGCCGACGACGCTATTATAGCTTTCAGTTTATCCAATGCTTCGTTTCTGACCTGTAAAAATGTAAATTAGAGCAACTTCAGTTATTTCAGTGCGCAAGAGTTTCAGAAATCGGACAATTGTCATTGACTATCATACCGGGATAACTGCTCATACAGAAAAATGTTTGAATGTGACTTAAAATAAACAGCTAGACCAGTGTTTCCCAACCTTTTTTGTGCCATGCCCCACCTTAGTCTTTCTAAAATTCTTATGCTCCCCTTATTATATATATTAACCAAACACCCAGTTGATATTTTAGTTTCGTCAAGCGAAATTATACCTAATAGTTAATTATTTACCGCAATTATTTAAGAATTTGCTTTTTTCGTTAAATTTGACACCGAAATCTAGTACTGTATTTAAATGGCCCCTGTGGGGCGTAGGCCCCACTTTGGGAAACACTGAGCTAGACCGTCTTAGTCTAATAAGAATCTTAGTATGCCTAATCAAGCAATTTCAACCCTTAAAGAAAATGTCCACCTACCTTCCAATTCTTATCATTAATTTCACCGACAAGCGAGTCAGTTATAAGCGGTGCTATATCAGTTTCCATTATCTTAGTTTTTCTATTATCGTCGACGGGCGCCGGGTCATAATACACCAAATCTTCCGAGTTTTCATCCACATCGTCGCCCATTGACGCTTTGCTCTCAGACTGTATGAAATAAATCCCTTATAAATATATTAACCACTTAAAACATTAAAGGCGGGTGTCGTAGTACTACGATTTAACTCGACTGTAGCTTAAAGGGGGAAATCGTAGTACTACTACTTATCTCGACTGTTAGTTCTTTTTTAATATTTCTTGTAATGTTTAAGAGTTTGAATAAACATTTTTAAGTCTAAATTTTTTTTATGGTTACACAAAATATCGCCCGCTCTAGGACGAAAAACGGTCGCCGCGTTATCTTGCATACTTTCGTCAAGATCCCCCGCCTTTAATGTGTTAACAGTCGATATATTTTTTTTGAGAAAAGGAGTAAAAAAATACCCTATTGTATTTCTATTCAATTGTTTTTTCCTGTTCTAGTAAAATCTAGCTATTTGAATATTAATTTGAACTGAACTGAGTCCTAATCATACAATAAGATCGCGTACAATTTTTTTTCTGATCACATTTCCGATATTTTGGCCTGACTTAGACTAAAAGATGAAAACAAAGTCCATAACTAATAAATGTATAACTAAAAAATAGACCGGTCTAATTTCTCGACATCAAAAAAAAAAAAACAAAACAAAACGTAACGTCAACGAACGAGAATTTACAGTATTAACGCAAGGACTAATCAAAAGCGATTATAGGCCGTTATATAATAGGACTAAGAATATGCCCTTATATAGGACTAATTATAGGCCCTTATATAAGACTAATAATAGGCCCCTTTATGCTCTTGCGCATAGTAAGAATCTACGGTGATTTCGGAAAGGCATATAACGAGAAGAAATCACAAGAAACTCGCCAATATAATGTTAGTACAATTAGAATGTACAATTCTTGTTTAGCTTTAATTGTACATCTTAAAAAACGAATACAATTGATATAAATTTTAATATATAGAAACATAAAGGTTCATTCAATCTATTAAATTTTATAAAGACATTACAAAAATTAATTAATTAATTAATTTAAAAATAAATGTTTTAGTTGTAATGTTAATAATTAAGAGTTTTGTAAGTGATGGGTCCCACGTGACAGGCAATGCCTTGTGTGGTACCATCGAAAACTATATCTATATATATAAAACTCAAAGGTGACTGACTGACTGACTTAGTGATCTATCAACGCACAGCCCAAACCACTGGACGGATCGGGCTGAAATTTGGCATGCAGGTAGATGTTATGACGTAGGCATCCGCTAAGAAAGGATTTTGATCAATTCCACCCCTAAGGGGATAAAATAGGGGATGAAAGTTTGTATAAATCTTATTAGATTTATTTCATTCATTATTACGCAGACGTAGTTGCGGGCAACAGCTAGTTATGTAATATTATTCTTAAATAAATAAAATAAAATAAATAAATAAAAACAGACGAAAGAAATTACCTTAATAACATTCCTCGTGGGCGTCGGTGGCGAGTCGTTGGCATATTTTTCCAATTCCAAACTAATTAACTGTTTAGTGGCCGGTTTTTCACCATCAAAATGATTTATAATCGACGGCCCGGTATATAAAGACAATGTACCTATCAAATTGACCGCGCTCGTCCGTACGTTCGGATTAGTGGCCGATATTGCTTTCTTTGAATGTGCAATTAGGGGTTTAATATTCATCCTGTAAAAGAAATAATATTATTAATATATATATTTATATGCAAATGGACGGAGCATATTCGTCATAAGTCAGCATTGTAGAGGCACATTTCGCATCTGTCTATGGTACCGTACTCTAGCTTAACATCTGTCAGAGTATTGTCTATTGACAGGCTGCTATATAACAAAAAATATTAGAACTCTTCCCTTACTATCATAGGCCGTAGTCATAAACCATATAAGATACATAGACCTGTTTACATAAAAGCCAAAAATGTTTTTAAAACCATGAAAGTGTTTAATTGATATTTAACTACAAAATACACTCACGTCATTCCAAACTCTTTGACAGCACCTGCAATCCAAGTGAACATCTCGGCTTGCACTTTGGGATTCTTCTGCGAGTCCATGGCGAACGTCAAGCCCTCATTGACCACATGCTCGAAGTTGCAATGTTCGGCCAGAGCAGTTAGGTTATCAGCAGATAAGGTGCTGCACGCCGCCTCGCCCAGTTTATTCACTATATCGTATAGAACGAAGTCTGCTGCAGTGCTAGAAGATTATAAAGCGTAATTATTGCATTAGTCTATATCTTACCATATTTGTATCAAAGTATTATCTTAAAACTTAAACCACTTCTGAATAATATTTATATATGTATATGTACATTATGTGTTTAGTCTACTTATATTTATGATTTAAATTTTTGACATCAGGCAACACCAGGAAAAAAAATGTCTAATTTATCGTGCTGTAGATATTTAAAAAAAGAATATAGTAATTTATAATCTTTAGTAACTGTTTGAGATTTTTTTGACATGAAAGTTCGCCTATGGATTAATATTTAATAATTTCTTGTTGGGATCTTGCCCGAATACTTGATATGATAGAATAGTCTTCATTATACATCTGAGTAGTAATAAAATAAAAAGAAAAATAAACAGTTCTATTTTTAAAATAGTTTGTTTTTAAACTTTTTTTTGTAGCACCTATCTCCAATTGTTTTATTTATTTATTATAAAACTTTATAATAATAATAATAATAACAACTTCACTTACGCAGTGATAGGAAAGTTTTCCGTTATATATTTAGCCGCCTCGAGTCTCGCTTTCAACACTTGTACATTCGTATCTTTAAGGCCTGGTTTCTTATTCAACACCCTATACAGAACCTGGCTACTGACATCATCTGGAGTCAGGCTTTGCACGGTCGAATAGAACGCTTGGACTGCAGATAAGCGTGTCTTCCAATTACCAGCATCCACTATGCCTGAAGAGTAAAACGTATTTTGAATCATTTTATAGTAAAATCTATTAACTATATGTACAGTCGACATTCTTAAGAAACAATCATTAGAAAGGGATAACTATATTCTTATCGGTCGAAGTTGAGGCATGTGTGAAAGGGATGTAGATATCTCCCTTGTCGTTCACGATGCTGCAACCGTTACTCTTTCTATAGCTTATATATACCTACAAAAACTCTATCCATGTGTTTGAACAGTTCGAATGACTATAATAAACTACTGTATATAACATAGGCACTGACTGACAGGTCAATAACAGTCCATTTGATGTTCAGCCAAGGGTCGACAACCTATGACCCGTAGTTTCAAGTGACCCACTCTAGTAAGATATACAAACATTTATTTTCAAAAAAATTGACGTCACAAGTTTAACATCAGGGGAGCCATTGATATCGTAGAGAAAATTTATAAATAAAGTTTATTCAACTATGTTTGTAAGTATTTTTTTAATAAAATATATCTTATTATTTACTAAAATGCTGTTTTAATACGAAAATATCTCTGACCCGAACGTCTCTTTAATACTCGCATTTTGGTTAATTTTGACTCGAGGCCAAAAAAGGATGCCGACCCCTGTGTTAAGCTAGAGTTTGATCCAGACATACATACAATAAATTAGCAGAAACAATTGCTACCACTTTCTTGTGCACTCTTGTAAAACAAAAGACAATTGACATTAATATTACCTGAAATAACATCTGCTGAAAATATCATCTCCGCCTTAGCATCAATCTCCTCCTGACTGAGTTCCGTTTCTCGAGGCGCTAAGGATGTGGATCTCGTTGAAACTGGCTTTTTACTAGCAGCTGGTTTCTTTATAGCTGAAAATGTTAATTTGCAACTATAATATACAGAAACATTAGTAAAGTGATGAATTCAATCACATTTAGGCCTGTATTCAGAAAAATCATTAACCCTTACATCGGGTGCTGTGTGTTTGACGGGCTCATCGAGAAAATTGATGATGAAATTTTTTCTAATTAAATCTAAGATGAAAATCAAAATCAATCTTTTTTATTGGAATACACTTTTAAATAAATTTTATACACAAGTTATAGAACATTTTTTTCCCCTTTAAATCAGGCTAAAAACAAAAAGACTTCATAGAACCTAATCGCTGTGCCTGTGCTGTGAGGGTTAATGTGATTTTTGACCAATGATAATAATCCATTGCAACTGTCTACTGTCACCTAGCTGTCATTACGTTCTGTTACACGCATTTATAAGAAATCGTTTCAATCGTTACTTATTGAAATATAAAGAACAGAAAGAAAAAAATACAAATTAATTTTTAAAATGGATGTTTAATATATAATTATATGCAACATATTACCATTTAATTTTGACTACTGTCTAATGGTTGCCGTGTTTAAAGATTTATTATTTATTACTAAATAATTTCAACTACATAAAACGGAATAAGGTGCATCTAAGTAATGATCACAGCTCCAGCGTTATTTCTGAACAGGGTTCTTAATCTTTAGTGAAAGACCACTTACCAGTGTTAGGTCGTTTAACAGGTCTGGGCTCGGCAGATCCAGCAGCCTTTCCTCCGTCACCCTTGCCGGTGGCTGTCTTCGCCTTCTCTTTCTTGGGAGCTGCTATTTTCACTTGTATCACAGCCTTTAAAACAAATAAAATATCTATTCTTATATATATTTCATATATTTAAGGAAGTATTTTCTCATAGACATATCAGGGTTAATTGAATTTTTATGTAAAAACTTTTATAGTAATCAATTCAAACTAAAAATCTTTCTTGCATGTCACATTATAAATAAAATTGAATTCCTTCAAAAAACAATTAATAATTTGTAAATGCAACACTCGGTTAGGGCACAACAAACTATTAGACTAACTAAACTATTGACAAAAATAATATAATTACATAACAATTATAATGCGTCATTGATTACTCCCATTAAACCAAATAAACAAGACAAGTATAAGTTAAAGAAAAATTAAGAAAAATGACACATTTAATAATAAGGTAGGTAGTTGTAAAACAAACTTATTACTACGCGAGAGTTATTTAAAATGAAATGAAAATTCTTTATTAGCATAGGCACTAAAGGCGTGCGCTTGCTCATTGTTAGACTCTACCATGACTCCAGAGAGTCGTATGACGAGAAGAACACCACAAGAAGCTCGTCAAATTCTCACTTGTCATGCTACCATGGGCGTAGCCAGCCATGGGCTCAGGGTGGGGCAACTATACCCGCAGTCTTACCCTGGTTAATTTTTTTTTTGTCGACTCTTGCCTTTCTTACGGATATTAAGTATCGTAGTTAGTACCTAGATAATTAAGTTTTTTAGGTTTGATTGGGTACCTTACAGGTCAGAGCCAGGTGACTACGCCCATGCATGCTACTTATCACAATAAAGCATTACCATATTACAACTATGTTTTAAACATAATACATTACTTTATCAGTAAACTCCTTGATCTTCTGTTCTTTGAGATTATCCAGCTTATCAATATATGGCGCTATACTCTTCTCCCCTACGAGTTTAGTCGCAGTGCCCAACGCCTCTGCGGCTGCGTCACGAACTGCAGGCTCTGGAATAATTACACACTTGAGGTTGTATTTCTACTATTTATATATTAATAAGTAACGATTTCTTATACATATAACAGAACGTAATGACAGCCAGGTCACAGTAGACAGTTGCAATGGATTAGTATCATTGGTCAAAAATCTGGTCAATAATTTTTCAAGCTTGTGATTGGTCTATTTTGTTTCGTACGCCTGAGTGACATTATATAATAGAGAGAGTGATATAGTAAAGACAAATGACGGTCATTAACCCAGTTGTAAGTTTAGCCAACCACGTGTCATGAAGTAGGCAGAACTGACTTACCAGCACAATCCATCAACTTAAGTAAACCACCAACGTATGCCTTGATAAGTTTCTTGTTGAAAGCAGCCGGCTGCGTCCGACATAACGCCCGAGCCAAAAACAATGCACTCTCACATTTCACCGATGGGTTTTTATTATTAAATGCGTTTAACATGTCCTCCATTATGGCTTCAAGATTCGTCTGGAATTACGAAAAATTCAATTCAATAGAATTCAAAACTTCGAACTAAAATAATCACAATTGCTGCCAGTATTTTAACCCTTCGTCGGGCACCCCTCGAAAACTCCTTAGATCGGGCGCGGTGTGCTTGATGAATAATTTTTTTCTAATTAAATCTAAGATTAAAATTAAAATCAATCTTTTTTACTGCATTTTTTTCCCCTTTCAGACTAAATATTAAGACTTCATAGAACCTATAATTGCTATGCCTGTGAGATCGGCCGCGCCTAACGGGGAGTTAATTATTTAAGCACTCACAGAAGGATAAATAGCATCGATGGCCTCTCTGAGAGCAGCTACAACATTAGTTTTCTTCTCTTTGAACTTCTCTAAGATCGCTTCCACACACGCGACGGCGTAGGGCGAAAACTTGTTCCTTAAACCGCTCGCCACCATGGCCAGCAGACGACCCGCTAATGCCACTAACATTACATTGGAATCTTTGGAGATCACCTTAAAAAAAAAAAATTAATATTAAGTTTTATGCACTGACTAACACACACTAACACAGTGTGATTATGGATACTTGTTTTACATTTAGGCCTATTACAATATACAATACAGCTATCTGTATCAATTAGAGCGGCCGTGCGCTAGTGGTTGAAGGTGCGGACTCGTGGTCGAGAGACCCCCTGTTCTAATCTCTCAAAAATTAAGCCGGTACCAATGTAACTTTGTTATATGTACTTTGGTCGCTCAATGCCTATAGTATAATAATATAGGCACCTAAAGAGTGGTAGGCAGACTGATAATGACATTAGCCCAGTATGCCATCCTGGGGAAGTACCACCACATTCAAGCGGAACACTCGTGAAGTGACCTAGTCAGCTTGAAAGTAACCGGGATAACGAGAGGAGTGTGCCTTATATATTTTTATCATTTTTGTCTTTTTTATAACCACTTGTCCAGTCCGTTTCTGAAGATATTGGTACATTGAGAATCAAATTTAATTAATACAATTATTAGTACTCAAATTACCTTCTTCAAAGCCCTGACTAGATCAGCATAATCTCCCGGCTCTAACCGAGGTGCGTTCTTCAATATCGCCTCCAACGCATCTAAGCTTTCTTTACGCTCCTGCCATTTCTTCTCTTCCAGTTTATTATAGAAATCTTTAGGTAATTTTGATACAATTTCAACTGGATCCAATAGGTCATATGGATCTAGATCGGGTGTGTCTCCTGCGCCGGTCTCACCTTCGTCACCATCGCAAGCACCTAAAAGTCAATCCACTAATGTTGTTTTATGATGAAGCTCATGCTGACATTTAATGTCAAAAAAGCTTGCTAGGTTTTGTGTCACAATAGCGTTCTATGTTTATGTTGTTCTTGTATATGTATTTATTTAAAATAATTACGACGATTATACTTGTTTTACATTTAGGCCTATTACATTATACCATACAACTATCTGTATCAAGGTAGCATGGAGGTAGTTCTGCATTAGTTTCTAGAATGTGAAAATATATCAAGAAATACATACTGAAAACTTCACAAATTTACTGACAGAGGGCGTATAAACATTCAAAATACATTTAAAATAATAACAATAACACAAAAACTCATACCATCTCCATCATCTTGACTCCTGGCGACTTGTTCAGCCATCTTATGCTGTTGAGATTTCAAATACCTAGTCGGTTGAGCCGAGCCAACTGTTCCGAACGCTTCACGCAACTCCTGCTGCAATACTGCCTGAAGTGATCCTATGTGCGGCTCTATTGCTGGACCAATCCATCTGAAACCAATCAATTTATACCAATTTCCATTTCTACCCTACACCTTACATTGGTTCATCACATCAAAAACTCACCTATGCATTTCAACAACCAGAGCTTTCATCTCATCACGGACACCCTTATCTCTATCGGCAAGCAGTATGGGTATCTTTTTGACCATAGGTTTGATCCCAACAACTTTGTTCCCAAACTGTCTCAGAGCACTCGTCATTGCTGCTATACAAGCGGTCACCACTTTAGGGTTCTTCTGCTCCATACCCTTCATGAGTTCCTCTTGTACGATGTCTTGTTTCTCAATTTCAACATACATTAGAGTTACCTATGGGAACAAAAATATTGCTTTCAATAGATGTGATCTTCCAATGTTTAGTATTGTTAGTGCTGGGTTTTATGCATTAGTAGTCATATCAATGTAGACAGTGGCGTCGTTTCAAGCCATCAAAAATGACTGCCGACTGCTGTTATTTGTCTATTAATAGCAGTTCTCCACTCATAGACAACAATCTAGTTTAATTCTAATCGGACTATGCCTACACTATATAAAAACAAAAATCAAACTACCTTCCCAAAAACAGCTACCTGAGAGTTAATATTAACATTTAAATAAAATAATCATGTACCTGCAATGCCAGGTCCTTAGTTTTGGTCCTAGGTGCAGCGATGCACTTAGCAACTATGCCAGACATGACCTCGCCCGTCGTCTTGCCGGCGTGGCCGCAGTTCTCGACAAACACGAGTGCTGCCTCCAAACCTGAACAAAGAATATTATAATCCACTTCAATTATATTGATTTTGATTCATTTGCAACAGATTACAACATTTCTAGTCGATTTAGGCTATGAAGTGAAGCAATTTTCATCTTTAAGAAGCAAACTGCAAATAAGAAACCATATTTAATTATTAAAATGCCTTCTCTTAAAAATAGGGTAGTTATAGGCAACAAAAAGACAGTGAAATTGAATCATTGCATTAGGTTTTAAAATTTATAGTATACTAAAGGGTAGATCCCTTTCAATGGAACATCATTTATTATCAACAGAGTGCTCTATCAATGCGAACCTATCGGTGAGGCGCTGAACTAAAAACGCTCCATATAAATAAAAGTCACGTTTTCAATGTTAAAATCCACATTAGGGGATAGTTATTATAACTATTTATAAAGACATTTTCACCCAAAAAGAACCCTAAAAACCCATCAATCTCTAAACATTATATTATAACTAGTACTATCTAGAATTAGTATGCAGTACATGTTTATGAATCCTAACAAAAGTCAAGGTTAAGTGATTCATGTGAGGGAAAAAAAAATCAATACTAATTATAAATAACAAAGGTTTGAAATTTCTTTAAAAATCATAACAATTACTTTTCTATTTATAGTGTTAGTTTATTATTCAAAAGCCATCCTATCCTTTCACCTAATACAGTGGTCGGCAAAATGAGTCTCCAAAACCACATGTGGCTCTTTGGCTTCTTAAGTGCGGCTGGCCAAAATATCCACAGATATTACTAATAATAGAGAAAGAAAAGATAAGAGTAAGCGAGTAAGGAGATGGCGGCCTTATTGCTAAGAAGCGATCTCTTCCAGGCAACCAACTTTGAAAATGTAGAGAAATGCAGAAGACAAATAGCGGGAGTTATAAATAGATACAAATATAGATAAACATCAACTACACAGAATACACACCATGTTACATAGATACATACATAAGATAATAATAACAATAATAATACTATAATACACATATAGATAAATACTAGGAAGAGAGATATTATTCTTTTAAATATGGGAAGAGAAGGAGCATTGCTCACATTAACAAATATTTATTAAGTATGAAATTTAGTTTTATTTAGTGTAATAAAAGTTTACTAAACAAGCAGATTTGGCTGCCAATTTTTTTTATTGTCAAAATGTTCATATTTGATTCTTTGGCTAATAAGTTTACCGACCACTGATCATTAGAAGACAGCTGATTGTTTTAGGTTTAAACTTAGAAGCTTAGGCCTGTGTTCAGAAACTACACTCAAGAAGATTCACTGAGTAGAGTTTAAAATTTAAAATGTCACTCAGCGGTACAAAACAAAATAGACCAATCACACGCTTGAATTGTTGTTGGTGTGATTTTTGACCAATCATAATAATCCATTAACTAACCTTTTTCCTGAGCAACGGCATTGCTGTCTGTGACGAACTTCTTAATCAAACCAAGATATCTGCTCCATTCCGGAGCCTTCTCATCATCAATTTGATTGAATAGTTTTATCGCCTCCTCGTAACCCGCAACTCTTGCCTTCCATAGTTTATGGACGCACTTGTCTTCTGTTGGTAATTTCTTGTATTCATTTTCTTCATCCATTTTTATTTCATTCACTGGGTTGGTTTACTGTTAACAATAATATCAATATAAAACCAAGTTACTTAGACCAGCACTTTTAAACGGAATACCCTTAAAGTGACCAAATTACATTTTTTGGTAGGAAGGAACCAGAATAATGAGAAGAGTATGCCCTGACGATCTGGGCAGACCACATGTATGAACCACGCTGTAACTTAACAACAGATGGAACGTGATCATATACCGGGCTGCAATATAAAAAAGAAAACAAAAAGCAACAACTTTTATGTCATTGTAATTTTTGTTAATTCTTAAAAAAATAAGAACATTAACGACTTGGATAGTGAAGCTTGTTTAGTCTATATTCTTTGAGTCTATTTCCACTTATTACGTATATGTAATGCTTGTAGTAAATATAAAAGCACATAATGTCAAAACAAAAGGTGAATTGCCAAACAGCTTTCCATATATAGTAACATCTTTCTTTTGTAAGCTTCAACTGCATAATGCAGTATGTCAAGGCCTTATAACCATACACATGCTTATATCATTTAAAAAATAGCTATTTTGGATTAAAAAACAATTCATTTTTCATTACATTAATTAACTATGCTCAGGTTGACAAGGTTATGATTCATTACAAAGATTTTATTTATCTCTCACAAACTAACATTATTTCTTAAATATTATTTTATACTTACAAAGAAATATAGAGAATTCAACAGAGTAATAAATCCGATAAAAATTGCAACGACACAATTAATTTTGATCAAACATAAGACATGCAGTTAATGCGGAACTAAAAGGTAACTGCAGACCGGTTCATTTATAGCCGTGTCCATTAACTACTCCGTCGCAGACGAGAAATTGGAACAAAATTAGAGCAATAAACGTCTAGACAACGGCCACTTTCTCGGTACAAACAAATCGAATGTCACAAACTCACCGTTAAACAGCTGTAGGCGTCCGCGCCCGAACAATATAGCAATTAAATTATAAACTTAACAAAGCAAATAATATTCCTTTCACATATTTTCGCTTTACAAATAATATTTTAACGATGAATATATGAATATATTTTATTTCGTCGTTTTTTGAGTTTTACAAATTAAAATGGAAGGAGGCAAGCGGTATTGCCAACAAAAAATAAATAAACATCAAACATGAACTATAGACTAATGTAATAACGTTTTGACTACTATAAAAATAATAGAAGAGAATCTAGATCTTAGAAAAAGTACATAAATTGAAAAACGTCTAGTTTAGTTTTTTAGTTTAGTAGTAAACGTTAGGATGTTAACAATATTGATAATATTTCTTTAATATAATTACTCATATACTTTAAATACCTACTAAAAAGAGTAAGTTTTTCACAAATTGTTACAATTCTTATAGCAACGTATATAACATTACCAAAATTACATTAATTCTTTAATTTAGAGAATAAATTATCGTGTAAATATAAATGTGCAATATAAAATGAGATTTCTGATATATTTAAATAGAACAGTAAATTGATACATAATAAATTCAAAATATATAATCTATATACAGGAAAGTAAGTTTATTGTGTGGCAACATTAAATTGAAAGTAAGGGAAATTGTTGATTGCGTTCAGTCACAATTACATTCGGTCAGTTTATACGAATTTGTTTTTGTTGTTCAATACTTCAATCAGTCTTGTTGGAAAGCGTGCCCGTGGAGGTTGTCTAGCACGTTGCTTTCGGGGCTAATGCATTCGCTATTTTTCATAACAATACGTTGTTTTGTTTAGATTTATCTAAAATAAATTAACTTGAATAGAGTCGATGTGCGTGTGAAAGTAAATAATTATTGTTATTTAAAGCGTGAGACCTAAGTAAAAGTGTTTCGTGTTTTTGAATTTACGCAGGCAAAATTTGGGATCAAAGTTTTGTGGACTGTAAATACGTGTTTCTTAATTGTAAGTATTAATGTTTGTTAATAATATTTGAGAGATGTGTACAAATATATTCATTACTCCATCGTATAATAACATTTGGGTTGTATAAACATTGATAGCGAGCGTTTGTTTTGTAATTTAAACATAACATTTCGTGTTTTAATCTCAGCTGTATGATTTATACAAAACTCAGTTACCACACCTAGTAAAGCCGGTTTTCTGTGCAATCTGTTTGTAGAATGCTTTCTAGGTCTGGTCTTAGTTCACCTTCATGTCTCCTAATTTGGGTTTTTGAGATGGAATCCTTTGTTTACGTTTTACTGTTTTCAAACATTACTGTTATATTCCAAAATGCAACACAAAAGATTTCCCCATTTTACGAGTTATTTGTGACGAAGTTCGTACAGCTAATTAATAAAGATATTACATATAATTAAGTAATGTAGACATTATCTATGAGATAAAATTATAATACCTAAAAGATTGTAACACTTTATCTAATTAGACGTTCTGCTTGCAACATAACTGTTTTTTATTAATTATTTTTATATAATTTCTTTAAATATAGGTCTATGATTTTAAATAATGAAAACTAAGCTATTTTTTTGTAAATAGTTTTTTTATGTCTACTTAGTTGCTGGACATAGTCTTAAAATTATATCTATTTATTTATTTTAGTAAATTAACTCCAATAAAGCATATTTACTCATCATATATAAATACAAATTAAATAAATTATCATAAACAATTGAAATTAGCTGCTATATAGAAATATAGGTGTAGCTTAGGATGTTTTTTTTTGCATTTAATTATAGTTATAATATGTGCAGCAGAATTTTAGCCAAGAATCCAGTTCGCTTGGCTTCATGGGTTTTTAAAGAAATAACTCAATAAAGCACAAAGGTCTTGACTTCTATTTCTGGTTGAGATGAATAATAATACAGTTCAAGTTTGGGGTCAGGGTATTATTATTGTCACTCTTCCAAGATAGGGTTCGAACTGGCTGAATTTAAATATTATTTTTATTTATTTAGAAAACTTACAGCTAAAAACAAAAAAAATACGTACAAATGGAAATAAAAAAAGGCAATTAAAGTTTTCGCCAATTTCCGTCTGCTATTATAAAAAATCTTCTGTTTATAGTTCTATCAATGGGCTATGATTGATGAGTTTCTTGTGGTCTTCTTCTCCATCCTCCAGACGCTTTTCCGAAGTCATTATAGAGTCGGACGATGAGCAAGCGCACGCCTTTAGTGCCTATGCCAGCGGTACTCAAACTTTTTTGGCGAAGGAAAACCTTAATATAATTATAAAAAACTGATTAATATGTATTTATGAATAATCATATTGCAATGTAATATTTAGTTGGAATGTTTAAATGTAACCTTATAATCTCCCTTTGGTAGGTATTTTTTGCAGTATTTTACCCTTAGGGTTCCGCGGAACACGCTTTGAGAATGGCTGGCCTATGCTAATAAACGATTTTCATTTCATTTCAATGAAGTCTGCCTGCCTAGTTTCACAACAATCTGGTTACGCCAATTCGTGTAATTAATTGGTTATTATCGTTTCTGTTATGTCATAGTTTCTTCCGTTCTAAAGTTCGCGCTCCATTATCGATGTGATTTCACGAACCGTGAATTTAATTAACACTGTTTTTTTTTCGACTTCCTAAATTTTTCTCGTTTTTAAACAGTTGTCTTTAATTAGGCAATTCGAAGAGATCTTGTTGTTTCTGTTGTCTTTTGATAATCTCATCTCGTGTTCTCAAAATGGAAAGTTCATTGTGACACAAAAATTAAACTTCCATAAAAATAGCTTACAAGTCGCTTTTAGGGATTTGCTGGCGAAAGTTGGCGTTATCAGCCCGTTAGATGCTTTGATTATGTCAATCCGACTCTTTGAGTGTTTTATTTATAGTAATCTTGAACGTGATGAAACTGTGATCAAGATAAATGCGACAATAAGCCACAAAAATCTAGTCGCTTTTTGGGATTGAAAGTAGACTGGTATAACATGGGTAATGTGCCCTGTCAAGCCGGCATAGTGGAGGTGGAGATCTCTTCGTTAATTTTTATTAACCTATTAATTAATATATTTACTTTTAGTAATTGGGCTCTAATAGGGCGCTTTTACTCGTCAATACAAATACAAATATAAATGAAATAAATTTATTAATTATCAATTTGATTTCGCTGCTGTATACATTGTCTGTAGTAAAACTTTTTTTGCTTTATTCCAATCCTTGTCTGTTTGGAATAAGCAGAAATTGTGTACTGTCGATGTCTTCTAGATCTATTCAGCGTCTTCCGTCCATGTTTGCATCACGACACTTGAGGATGCCTCTTACCTTGTAATTTTAAGTGAACCGGTTCGCTCTCGCCTGGATCGTGTGCTTTGTCACGTAGATGCGAACTTGCTGTCTCTTATTAATTAGTGTTGGATCAGATTGGCTAGCTGTTTAGAAAGGGTCAGGTGTGTACTGTCAACCAGCTAGACGGAAGTGGTCTATTGAGAGTCAAGTCTACCCTGCATTTTGAGAACCGTTCCGTACCATACGTTATCATACGGAATTCCGTACCCTACGGAATCCTAGGGCTAAAGTACTGCAAAAAATACCTACCAAAGGGAGATTATAAGGTTACATCTAAATATTTCAACTAAATATTACGTAATATTACATTGCAATATGATTATTCATAAATACATATATATTTTTTAAAATAATTATATTAAGGCTTTTTCCTTCGCCAAAAAAGTTTGAGAACCGCTGTACTAAATTATGTTGTCATTTGTTTTGGGTATTGGTTTGTGTTGTCCTGAGAATAGGTGTCAGGGCGTTGTATGAAAACAAATAATCAAATGTAGTAGTAATAATAACGGGTTATTTATACGGTTAAACCCATCTTGTTGGAAAGTGATAATGTTTACGTGCCTTCAACAGTTTTCTTTTAAAGGACAAAAGGATTTTTTTTTTCATGTCGTGTCTGCTATTGTGATGTTTGACACGCCATTGTTAGTATTATATTTTCTGGGTTTGCTTAGTGTGTTTGTGTTGATATGTATTTTTATTATTATTCACGCTTGTCGACTTTTGGGGGTAGTTGGAGTTCATTGGTTGTAGTGTTTAAATTATTTGTTTTAGAGCCGTATTTAGACACGACGCTCTAGCATACAGCAGTTCTCAAACTTTTTGGCGAAGGAAAAAGCCTTAATATAATCATAAAAAACTGATTTATATGTATTTATGAATAATCATATTGCAATGTAATATTTAATTGGAATATTTAGATGTAACCTTATAATCTCCCTTTGGTAGGTATTTTTTGCAGTATTTTAGCCCTAGGGTTCTGCGGAACACTTTGAGAATGGCTGGCCGAGCATACTTTGACTATTACTTGAGTGCATTTTATTCCATTATACAGCAATTATTAGACGGTAATTAAAAGAAAATGGTAATATTTTGCATATGCTTTTTATGGCTGTGATTGACGAGTTTCTTGTGGTCTTTTCTCGTCATACGCTTTTCCGAAGCCATTGTGGAGTCTGACAATGAGCAAGCCTTTAGTGCCTATGCTAATAAACTATTTTCATTTCATTGTTATTTATATTTTAAAGGTACAGCCATTGTTATATTTAAAAGTCTTTTAAATTGGTTAAATTATATTGGAACTAACCCAAAAACACGGTTGATACTATATTTAGATATACATCAAATAAATATTATACTTGTCTCGGATTCGAATCTTCTCGATTCTTTGAGGGCGGGGCAAGGGGGGAAGGAAGGGAGGTTTAGGTCAAAGGTAGTACTAAAATAAAGTCATGTTTAATAGGACACTTGCACTGTACATCCTATAGTTCAGCCATTCTCAGTATGTTCCGCGGAACCCTAGGGTTAAAATACTGCAAAAAATACCTACCAAAAGGAGATTATAAGGTTACATCTAAATATTCCAACTAAATATTACGTAATATTACATAGCAATATGATTATTCATAAATACATATAAATCAGTTTTTTATAATTATATTAAGGCTTTTTCCTTCGCCAAAAAAGTTTGTGAACCGCTGATATAGTTTATAGTCATCGTCACCAGGTAATTGCATTAGATCAGGGCTGTCCAAACTACAAACGTTCGTGGGTTAATTTAATTCACTACAAAAGCTGGAGGGCCACAGGAAAGAATATCTTCAGTTTTCAATTTAAAAAAAATCATGTATTTATACAAGAATAAATATAATTAAATTATACCTACCAAATATTGATTATATATTTTGTGAAATAATTCTATTATCCAAGTTATTTATATCCAAATCTATTTTTTCATTAATTTATAATACATTGTAGATTTAATACATTGTTTGGACAGCCCTGCATTAGATGGCTCCAAGCGAGATAGGTCAACAGTTTCTAGGTTTCTGTCTAGAATTACTGGAATAGTAGTTATTAAGCGGGTTCGTAGTGTGGTATTTTAGTTCCTGGAGTACTAATCGTAAAATTACGTTTTTTGTTTGTTTACTATGGAAATGAAAACAAGTTGAACACTTCACTTGTTTTTTTCTGAGGTCTAAAAAGTCTGTTTTATTGGGCACGGCTAGGGTTGCCACGTCGCCAAACCTATTAAGACGTACATTTGGGTAAAAAGGTCGAATACCCTACATTACTGAGGATTTCATGTCTTAGTATTAAGGCGACAAAAAAATTATATACAAAAACCAAGCTTTTTTTGATTATTTACTATAAATTTTCTTAAATTCTTATGAAATATATAAATAAAATCGAATGCCAAATCAGTGTAAGTATTTTATTATTAATCAGTCAAAATTAAATTCTAAATCAACATTTTTAAATTCCGGACACAGTTTGTTTTGATTGCCTGAATCAGAAACCTTAACTATGTCCGGCTTTATCTGGACGCCTGGCAACGCCAGTTAATAAGGAATTTAGACTTTCAGTGCATCGATAACTACCTATAGGTATAAAAATTAGAATTAATATCTTATCACAACATTAGTGGTTTTATGATAATAAAATAATTTAACAGTAATTACAAAATCGATAAATACGTCATTTAATTCGATGTTTATTATATACGTTTGTAATAGATATTAAAAGTGGTTACTCATGTTTGTTTGGGCCAATGTATATTGTATAGTATTATTGTAGGTAAGGTTTCATTGTTTTTAAACGAATGTACTTACAACGCACTTGTTTTATTTTAAATAAATACATACATATACATACAATGGACTGGCCTCAAACTGAGATACCATCATGTCCTATAGGTATCAGACCAAGGAGAACTCAAACATACTCGTAGACCCAAGGCAGACGTCTAAATGTTTTTTGCGAAGTAATATTTGTTTTGACCGAAAATCGATTTCGGGACCTTTGCGTAACTAGTTCTATCTGATTTTGTAAGCTATTATGTTAAGTTTTCTATTCTAAAGTTTCTGAAAAGTTGGTATGCTTCAAAAACAATAAAAAATAAAACAAATGAAAATTTAAAAGTAACGTATAATGTAGATATATATTTATTTCTTTGACAGTTACATGTTATAGAATAGATAGTGTTTGTTGTCTTTAAGTTATTGATGCATCCGTGTTTTAAAATGTCACCCATGCGAAGGTCACGTGACGCAAATGGAACGCAGACGTAATAAAAGTCCTTGGCGTTCAATAAGGGTTGATTATGAGAAGAAAAATTACGTGGGCGTGTTTTTTTATATTATTATATACGCTATTCATTTCTTTTCATTAAAATATAAAAATAATGTTGTTGAAATGATTCATTTATTTTTTAAAAAGATTTTGCTAGTATGATTATAGGCGTGTGTCGACGTGTCGCCAGTGATGTTTGTGTTCGTGTGTGTGTACGTACACCTGCGCGTGTTTACAAAAAATCCATAAGCCCATTCGACCGTATGCAAAATCCCGTGTTTCCATAAGACTGGTCTTTGTCGAAATAAGGGTCAACGGCTATTGACCAAGCGGTTAATGACACGCTATTCTTAATCCAAGAAACGTAGATTATTTCTATATAAATTTTATTGGTTTAGATTTTTTATTAGCGTCGCAATAGCGTTGTGTTGGTTCTTTTTTTTTTTGATGACGCAACTGGATATTGGCACAGTTGTACTTTCAAATGTTTATTTTCATTGTACAAAAGTCTGTTTAAACTCATTGTAATTTTTTTTAATTACAATTTTTTTTTGATGTAAAATATCTTATGTATATTTTGTGGTATTTTGAATTGGTTTGGTAATCCTCGCTTTTACGTCATATTAGGTACCAGGGAATGGTGACGCAAAACGAAACGACGTAAAACGAAACGCCGTAAAACGAGGACTACTTGTATATTTTTCATTATTCATAGTTCACACTCCGCTTAATATTAAGATAGCTATAGTAACTTGTAGAAATACTTAAGCTAACCTAATAAGGTATACAATTGACCATTTCAAGGCATCAGATAATATTGTTATCATGACCATGTAAAGTTGTGCTTTTATACACAAGAAAGTAAAAAACTTCCGGTGCCTTGTCACGAACCAGTTCTTTTTCTTTTCTGTAAATAAACTAACATGGCGTCACCGGAAGAAGCTCCGAATGTCCTTGTTTGATATAGACCGACTAAAAGTGCTGACCTTACTGCGTGTGTTAGAAATTGCGTCTAATTATTATATCTATTTCCTGCTTTTGTTTTTCTTCTATTCAATCAAATGTCGAGGTTTGTCGTTTATCTAGAACAGCCATTCTCAAAGTGGTGTTTCGCGGAACCCTAGGGCTAAAATACTGCAAAAAATACCTACCAAAGGGAGATTATAAGGTTACATCTAAATATTCCAACTAAATATTACATTGCAATATGATTATTCATAAATACATATAAATCAGTTTTTTATAATTATATTAAGGCTTTTTCCTTCACCAAAAAAGTTTGAGAACTGCTGATCTAGAATTTTCATTACATGTTAGACCTAATTTAGTAGGTTGCAATGCATTTGGCTCACTATGTCTTATGTTAAATTAGAGTGTATCGAGCGAGACAAAAGATGCCAAGCAACTCGATTTAAGTTCAGTTATAAAAGTGTATGGGAATGATTAAAAGCGCTTGGTGACCTTGGCCTTCATTCGGAAGTACGTATCGATCAGTCCAGTTTAATTATAATTCTTTGCCACTGGTATGTTATAGGTCAAGTGAACAAAAATTGACCAAATCTTTAACCTTACGTATAATGATTATCTTTAACATAGACAATAAGCCTTTGTTTTAAATATGATTGTAAATAAGTTATGGAGTTATAGAGAAACAGAGCAGTTCATGAGACCCTGATGCCACACTAGACCCTACCAACGAAGTCAAGGTTTATTCAATTTATTAAATTCTTATAAAGACATTATAAAAATAAATAAATAAATAGTTTTAGTTGCAATGTTAATTATTAAAAGTTTTGTAAGTGATGGGTCGCACGTGACAGGCAATGCCTAGTGTGGGACCATCGAAAACTATATTACGTAATATTATTCTTAAGTAAACAAATAAATAAATAATATGATTTGAACAATAACAATTTTTTATTACCCTGCTCCCTTCCCTTGCCCCCTCAAATACCCTTATATCATATATATGTATGTAACAAGTTATGTTGCAAAACAGTTACACTGCCTATTGAAGCATTCAAGGCTGAACGGGGAAGCAATTTTTGTAAATTAACTGGTTATGTTATTAGACTGCAATTAGTGTGCTCTCAGAGCTTGCATTGTGCGTGGTCAGGTTTAATTTATAGGAAGTGTGCATTTGTGGTTGTTTTCCTTGTTTAATCAAATCAGCATAGTGGTGATGAATGCTGTTTGCAGAGGTTTTATATCTTTGCCATAGTCGCGGTGTTATAGTCATAATCAAAATAAACTGGGTAGTAAACCGTATAAAGCGTTTTAAATTAATTGGAGAATAAACTAAGACAGCGGTTCTCAAACTTTTTTGGCGAAGGAAAAAGCCTTTATATAATTATAAAGAACTGATTTATATGTATTTATGAATAATCATATTGCAATGTAATATTACATAATATTTAATTGGAATATTTACATGTAACCTTATAATCTCCCTTTGGTAGATATTTTTTGCAGTATTTTAGCCCTAGGGTTCCGCAGAACACCACTTTGAGAATGGCTGAACTAAGACATTAATTGAGTAGATTAGTGTTATTGATGAATTAGGTAAACTATTCACAGATAATGTTTTTACAAGCAAACGAACATTTGTGATTGTAAGATTTTCGTAGCGTCCCTGACCACTGAACGGTCGAAGAGCACACCACTAGGACGACAATAAACAAATGACACAATTTTTGAATAAAGAAATCTCTGTTAAGAATCACATTTGACTGATCAAGGGCAATGTTAAGACCGTGAAGATTTATAAAAACAATGCTCCAGATATCTCTTTTGAAGGTTTAGTGTTGTTTAGTATACATTTCAATTCGTCACGTTTTATTTCATTTGTTTTTTAAAAATAAATATTAAAATAAGAGTACCCAACCACCTGGACTCTAAATATAAATATACAGTTAACATTTTTTCATTATTAATATTAACGGAAAGCATCCATCACGTGAGAACGGTTGGTGTCAAAAGGGGGTGCTAATCATACTGGTCAATCTATTGGTTAGGTTAAGTTAGGTTAGGTTAGTCTTCAGTTGATGTGTATAGGAGATATTATTTATTATTATTACTTAATAATAGAGAAAGAAAAGATAAGAGTAAGTGGGTAAGGAGATTGCGGATGGCGAGATATGGTTGGAGTTTCATATCGCCGGCTTCTATTAACATGGTGCGGTCTACAAAATCTATGTACAAAGTTTGTTTGTGTAGATTCTTCATGGTATTAATTATTTCAGAAACATTTGAGTGTATGTTAATTATTTTTTCATGAGATGGAGAATTCTATTTAAAAGCTATTTCAATAAAAAAAAAAATGAATTGCTAGAATGTTAGTTCCGACTATGTCAATAAGACCTAACGATGTTATCTAAGCGTGTAACTAAAATATTTGTGTGACGAATGCGTTTAAAATTTAAAGAAGTATTGTGGCAAAATAACATTATGACGAATTTGGATTGTTCATCTAGATATGACGGGCTGGTAGCGGTCATTAACACAGTTTGGCAAGATTCCTTGTTTCGTGCATTCTTGGCACTACGCCTCTTGACTGAATAGCGCTTATCAACAGAAATATTATTATTTGTCGGTGTTGAAATGGCTTACAGCACTTAGTATGAATAATCAAGGAATTTCGTTGACATCAAATCATATATCTTTGGCTCGTTGGAAATGTGCATATAGAGAAGAATCAATGGATATTTTATATTGTTTTGAATCATATTAAGCTTAAATTCTCAGAAATTAATTAATCAATAAAATTGCTTTTTCTTTATGAAAAGGCGTTCGAAGTAATATTTTCATAAGAAGTTATTTTTGACCGTAATGCATCGAACGTTAAGAACATCTGCAAACGTTTGTTGATAAACGCGACGGGGGGTCTTTATTTATGTCTCGTGAGACTTAATTATTTATAAATGCCCCCACTGGCTATCTTTTATATGCATTATGGCTTTTATTGTTGATATTTGGTGTAAGACTGATGATGGTTATCAGCCCAGTATGCTGTCCCAGGGCAGTACCACCACTTTCAAGCGTGACACCCCTGAAGTGACCTAGGTGCGTTTCGGGATCAGTTAAATAATTAAAATTTTCACCAACAATTCCCAATAATTCTTAGAGTAAATTTGTTTTTAAAAAAGTATAAAAGAAACCGCCAGTTTCCAGTTTCAAGTTCAAGATACCTTTGTCCAGCCATACCCTTCTTAGTAATCATTACGCGTGAATAGGTGGCCTTCTGTACCTATATCGAAATCTTAATGTCCTACAAAATTATACGTGATGTTATTTTCTATAAAGCCTATTTCGTTATATAATTTCCGGTTTGCGTTATGTAATGTACTTTTCGACTTGAACTTAACCTTATTTTCAGGGTCGTTTATTGTAACAAGAAATTCGGAGGGTGGGTAATTGGTTTCATTTAGATGTTAGCTGTTGTATTATATCAATAATACATGAAAAAATATACGTTTTCTTGAGCAGTCATAAACATTTAAACTGTTTTTTTTTTCTATTTTACAAAAGCGTAAGTATCAATCACTGTCATGCCAGTATTTTATTCAAATTTTACAAAGATTTTTGTTTTAGTAAAAATAGGCGTTTAGAGAGACTTAAGTGAAATAATAGTGTAGATTAAAATAGATTAAGAATATAATTATCACAATGCATTTGTGGCAATAAAAAGATCAAAAGAAACAAGAAAGATGACACTGACAGACTTGACATCAAAACCTCAAATCTTCTTAAATAAGTATTTTCGGCTTGTTGAATCGACCGCCACAGGCGTAATACAGGGTTTAAATTCTAAATCGACAGGATAACAATGTAAACATCGTGGACTTCTATGAACATTGGGAACAGTTGAAAGTTATTGTGCATTTGTTTGTGTAGATTCATCGTTGTTGTATTGAATATCTCAGAAACTATTTATAAAATGTTGTTGTTTTTTTTCACATTATATATTGTAGATATTTCAGCAAAAAAGAAATTAAAAAGTCTGTCAATATTAGTAGTGCCTTTGTAATCGACTAAATTTACGTAAACCCATTATAAAATATTTCATTCTGTTTTTGTTCGCGGAAGCTGAAACTATATGAAAATTTATTTCACCCTCTACTAGAGCCTAATGTCAATATCAGGGTTGGTTTGAAGGTTGGAATGGCACGCGAGGCTTGTAAAGTCTAACAATAATTCTACGATTGTGTTTATTTGTAAACAAAAATGAGTGCGATGTTTTTTTGTTTTTGGCGGATTAATCCCTTAGGTAGGAAGACAGTTAAGGATTTTAGTCGGTTAGGGCTTGACAGTTACCCCCTCTTTGCAGTTTTATTCCTAAACTGTGGTCTGTTCTGAACAATAAACATTATTATATTATATTTTATATATATTTAGACTTAAAAATGTTTATTCAAAATCTTAAACTTAAAAGAAATATTTAAAAAGGAACTAACAGTCGAGATAAATCGTAGTACTACGACTCCCGCCTTTAATGTGTTTGCGTTGATTTGTATTGATATTATTAAAACATTACAGTATAATTTAGTTGTAGCTTTGTTTGCAATATGATTACCATAAAATTAGCATATGGAAATAGCGACATTTTCCAAGATAGGTCATAAAGCGATTCGAACACAATCAATTACTTTATTATTTAACAGTCTATCGGTTGTACTTCCTTGATTATCAAGGATTTTTCCTGCAAACCATAAGTGAAGCCGACATGTGGTGGTGTTCTTGTTTACTGTATTTTTTATTATTTGTATCGAATACTTTTTCTGTTGATTTCTCACATCTATACTAATATAATAAAGAGGAAATATTTGATTGTTTGTGTGTATTGAATAGACTCTGAAACTACTGGACCGATTTCAAAAATTCTTTCACCATTAGAATCCTACATTATCCCCGATGAACATAGGCTATAGAATATTTTCAAAAACGTTACGGATCCATATGAAAACTTCAACAATGTTATCCAAAGTGTGAAAAAGAAAATCATTATATTGCGTACGCTGCAGAAATTATTGACAATAGAGCAAAGTGATGTACTACGGTTTTATAGAGGACCTATATACTAACTATTACAGTTATGCCTCAATAACCACTTTTTCATGTTAAAATTCATAGTACTTTACATCTTCATCACTATGCGAACGAAGTCGCTGGCAACAGCTAGTCGTTTATAAAATTATGAGAATTGACCGCGTGGTTACTTCATAATAAATCCGTTCTAATTAAAATTTTCCTCTACAGATAATTACTCATCGAAATTTGACTAAGTACAGCAATGCGTGTCGTAATTGTTTGGTTGAATATCGCTTATTCACGCGTACTTGGGTCTCTTGTGTTTATACAAATTGATGTTAAATGTTACGTGTATTTTGTATTTCCTTAACACTAGATTTACCAGACCAGTCATAATGACTGGTCTTGCAAGATCAAATTAAAATTCCTACTGCATCTAGCATCTTCTTTAATTCTTCTAATCTTCTTTAATCTATAACAGAAGAATTAGTTTTATGAACTTTATATTATTTTATATATATTTGTAACAAATATATACTTTTTTTGGTTTTGGTAGAAATAGGTTTATTTAAGCTGGTAAATCTAGTGTTAATGTTCAATAATTTGACATACATTGCGTGTTTTCTAATTGTTATTATTTATTTGTGTTCAATTGTTTTAGGACAGTGGTTCTTAACCTCTGTGCCGTAGCACTTATGTTAATATTATTAAATAATATGATTTAAATAAAAAAATACTTCAAGAATGGATATTTAAATACATTTTTTTAAAAATTATTTCTTTATTTGTTTTACAACGCGTTCTTTCTTAAAACAAATATATCAAAAAACATCAAGCTCAAATTTCGCATTAAAAATATTCTTATTATTAACTTGTAATTAATCACTTAATAAACGTACTGTTATTTTTGTAGTACATATAATTTTATTTCGCATATTTAAAGTTATTATCATAAATTATTTTACGCAGTGTGTTATAACAACAAAAAAAGGGTTGAGAATCACTGTTTTAGAATAATATAGTATTAGGGAGTTGTTTCAATCTAAAATACTCTTTATTAGTGTTACTATTTTTAAATTATTACCTTTACGGTTTGTTTTTACTTATGCGTCAAAGTTCAGTTCTAACAAACGAGGTCGTATGACTCAATATAACTCTAGTTTTTGACGTAAAAATAATGCCGGCTTCGGATTAGATTGAGATATACATATATAGTCGAGATGTAAATTCGGATTTGATAGTGACATCTAGTCCATTCTTGTCTTGCGGTGTTCCTTCGGTCTTCGTTGATTTAATCTATCTAATACTAGCTGTCACTCCCGACTTCGTTCGCGTAGTAATGAAGATATAAAGTGCTATGAAGTTTAATTATGTTTCATATTTCAACGAACGGTAATTATTGTGGTTTTAGTAAGGATCTTTATTTTTTTTTCCTGTAATTTATATAACCTATATTGATCAGTGATAATGTAGCGTTCAAATGGTGAAAGAATTTTTCATATTGGTTCACTAGTTTTTGAGCCAATTCGTTACAAACATTCAAAATACAAAGCTTTCTTGTTTATGATATTAGTATAGATATAGATTATATAGTAGGTATATAATATATAATAATAAAGGACACAATGCAACAAATTGCGAAGTTCATTATCAACTCGATTTACATTGAAATAGATATATTCTTGTGCATAATTATTATTGCAATATTACAGGATTGCATTCGGTTTTGTTTCCTGTCGCGTGTGTTTAATCATATCTGATTATTCCATGTTTAACACATTGCGCTTTCGTCATACTTGTGACGCTATTATTGGTCGTTTTTGTCACGATCATCTTACTTATGTCGGTAGTAACGAATATTAGCTCTGGGACGTCTTCATAAAAATTCGTATTTAAAATACAATGGAGAAAGTGAAAAAATGTTCTGAGTTTTGGTGTCGCTAGTGTTGCGCTTATCCCGTGGTACAAAGGCGTTATTTATGACGTATTTTGTAAGTGTAGTGTATATCATACCCATGGGTACCCAGTAGGACAGGTTTCCGAACCTGGTGCAGGGGCCCTTGCTATTTTTATGTACAAAAATTCTCTATTAATAAACTTTTTTTTATCATGGCGAAATTGCAATAAGTTGTGTCAATATAAGCAAGTATGAATTTTCTTCGTATCGGTTTTAGAATTCAAGAAAGGAAGCTAGATCTGGGTCAGGTCTATTTGTTTTGTTGAATAGAATAGAAATCCGCTTCGTGTATTTGTTGTGGCAAAATAGATTCTGTGGCGAAATCGTAATAAACCTTCGCATCGATGCGTCGTCCATTGTTGAATTTATTATGAAATGTGACGTTAATAAAGACGTGCTGGTATTTCTTCTGTAATATTATGATAGTACATGTTATTAATTTGTGTTGATTGTCTTTGGGGAAGACGGAACTGTTTTGCATTGAACTTTGTTTAGAGGGAAACCGTTAACGGGATTTGAAACGGCGCTTGAAAAAATCCCAAATTTAGTAATTCATTGAACAATTGAATGGAGCTTCTAATCAATTGTTCAATGATCCAAGGAGCTCCACAGCGGTTTGTTATAAAGCATAATCTTTTTCGTCACTTCAGGTAGTTTTATATTGAATATATGTAATAACTACCTATACCCTGCGCGCGTTGCTACGCCACCAACTAAAATAAATTTGAAGGAAAGACACTACACAAATATTTAATTCATTTTGAGTCATTTTATTGATTTTGTTCATTTGATGACAATATTGTCTATTTAATGTGAGCTGCCATAAACTGTCACGGTAATATATGAAATCTGTCGAAAATTGGTCGTACTAACTCAGAAACCTTCCTGGGCTCATGCACAACTTTGCTAAAGATCATCACGTGATCAAATGCATAGTTTACGATTCTATAAATGACATACAGACAAACATTCATTTTTATATATAGAAGATAAATATTAATAAAAATGTATGAAGTTATTAAAGTTATTTTGGGATCCTTTCTATAAATACACTATGTATTCAATTTTCTCACAATTTTACAGTTATATCAATAATAATAACTGAGTACTATAGTAAAAAAATATGTTACAATCGATTTTACTCTATTGGTAAAGTTTGACCGTTTGAAGCCTGATAAACCGAGTGGAAACATTTTTTCTTAATACGGAAATCGATCCCGACGACGATGATGGTCGGAAAAAATCCCGTTCAATTAAATAAGAAGCGCTCCATTTATCCGCGATTGTTCTCGCACAAAAAAATGTTTACGGGGAAATCGGTAGTCGAGAATCAGCCGGAAAATGTCGAATGATTGAAAAACTAATTTCAATGTCGTTTTGCATTTTAGTATTGATAATTGCGTATTGATTTTTGGAGAAATATTATTATTATTTGTATATTTTACATAGATATATAATGAATTAATAATAATACTTTATACACATATACATAAAGAATTCACCGATGGTTCCCACACTGTCCTGTGGGACCGATCAATATTGTTGAAATTTAAAATCATACAAAAAGAATCTCAACTTATTTTCAATGAAGGTGACATACTGTACAATTAATGAATTTATGGGTGACACGCTTAAATAGTTTTGATTTTATTTTATATATATTTTATTTCTATAAACGCAACTTTAGGAGTAAATCAGAAAATAGCGATTACACTTTTTTTCATGTCTAGAAACTGTGAAGTTTGAAATAAAAAATAGATTAGAATTTCAGTGTATTCACACATGGCCTGTATAGCCTTTTAGTGTCAATGTCGGAGCAGAAAACCTTGGCTATGAAAACTTAAGTACATGTTACAAAACATTAGGGGTGCCTCGTTCGTGCCCGGTTTCGTTTGTTTGTTTCCTGTCACGCGATTTTATAATAACCCCTCTGATTTAGTGGTGGGAGAGCATTTACAGTTAAATTTGTCAATTTATTGTTACTTTAATATAAATATTATTTTTCTATTAAGAGTGGTAGGCATACTGATGATGGTTAATCCCGTAAACAATGGGCTTATCACGAATTTTAGTCTGGCTTTCGAACCAAGTTCGATTCAAGCGATTTGTATGGAAATTTGAGCAGCGCCACCGCGAGCGGATTTGGAACTACAATATTTTAGATACTTTTTGTTAATTTTCGAACGTCTCGATCTTTCGTTCATTTGATAGATCGCTGGTGCTCGTTAGTCGTTAGTAAAAATTCATGATCCCGATTACTAACGGATCCGTTTTACTTGTGATAGCTCGATTTGAAAGCCAAAAGCTAAATTCGTGATAAGCCTCCAGTTGTGCATTAAATAAAAATTAGATTCTTCTCTTTTTAAATTCATTCTTTTTAAACGTCCGTATGAATCACCCAGTGTAATATTTTATTGTAAAAATTAGAATAACCCTACACATTATTTGTTTGTAATCTCTTCCCATTTCACAACGCACAGTTCATTGTGTGTTCTTTTCGTTTGTTTTGTGTTTGTTCGTTTGTTTTGGTAGTATGGATGGTTCCATTTTCAAAAAAAAAAAAACTTTAATCACTAGTAACTTGCCAATCGTAGCTTTGTACAATATAGTAAGTTAATGATGGAATTAAATGTGTCAAATATAAACAAAATATGTATCTAAATTATAATAATGTTAATATTTGAAATTTATATACGTCAGTAATTTTGTTGCGTTTTCTTTTTTTTTTTTTGGATAATAAAGTAGAAGTATAATCTTACATAACATGTTTGTTATGTGCACAGTTTATTACCGGATTTAAATTATTACAAATGTTTATTACACATGTCAATATTTGTTTGGATGTTTATTTTTATTAATCTAAAATTTCCAACAGAACTAAGATTTTATTATCGATGGTGGTGCTTTTTTAATTTTAACAACGCTCGAGCGTAGTCTGATCTGTAATCAACTCGAGTGTAGATTCCTTGCTTAAGTGCATCTCGTTTCAAGTAGAGTTCGTTCCTCGAGCGTTGTTTCTAAATGCCTTAGACCAGACCTGTAGTCCTGTGCGATCGAGTAACAGCGTTTACTGTATATATAAAGGGGTTTGATAAGGTATGGTAAATATAATGAAGTATGAAGGGAAGGAGGGGGTGAATATGTTAATAGAATAATATAAATCAGCCATTCTCAAAGTGTGTTCCGCGGAACCCTAGGGCTAAAATACTGCAAAAAATACATACCAAAGGGAGATTATAAGGTTACATCTAAATATTCCAACTAAATATTACATTGCAATATGATTATCCATAAATACATATAAATCAGTTTTTTTATAATTATATTAAGGCTTTTTCCTTCGCCAAAAAAGTTTGAGAACCGCTGATATAAATACGTAATTTAAAACAAATTTCGAAAGCTTATTAATTATTATTATGTGATAATATATTTTATCGATAAGTTGTGTAATGAACATCACTATTTGTACGGTTACTGTAGCTTTTACTTTGGGCGTGCGTTATTTTTCAATAGCGAAGGTTGAGGGTGGACCTTGCGGAGTCATGGCTCCTTGCACGACTTCAAGGCTAATTTTGGGGTAGATCAAGTTTAACACACATACATACATAAGATAAACGTGTTATGTAAAGAGACATTTTTATCAAGAAAAAAAGAGAGACAGATACGTTTATTGCAGCTATTCTCAAAGTGTGTTCCGCGGAACCCTAGGGCTAAAATACTGCAACAAATACCTACCAAAGGGAGATTATAAGGTTACATCTAAATATTACGTAATATTACATTGCAATATGATTATTCATAAATACATATAAATCAGTTTTTTATAATAATATTAGGGCTTTTTCCTTTGCCAAAAAAGTTTGAGAACCGCTGGTTTATTGTATTTTATTATTATTTATTATTATGATGATTTTATAACTAGTGTTTAAGATACTTAATTAATAATGTATGTGAATATTCACTTTTAATCAAATTTTCAAAAGCAGTGATTTTCAACAATTTTTTTTGTTACTTTTAACGATTTCAAAATTTGACGGGACACTTTTAGAATTTTGTGGCACACAAAAGTGGCACAGAGGTTGAGAACTACTCTTCTAAAGGGTAATTGTATATGACAAATTAATTCCATAAGCTTTTATATTTATTGACTAATTTAAATGATTTTTTTGATGCGTATTGGTGCATTTTTTTTAAATTTTTTTTTAAAATTTAATGTATAGTATTTTGCTTCGAAGATGGTCATAGTATCAGTGCTAGATCACGAGAACTCAATATGTCGCGATTCACTGTGAGGTTTTGGATTAAGCGGCATGGCGAAGAAGGCAAATAACAGATCATAAAAATAATTCAGGACGACGAGCGATATTAACCACTGCGTAAGTAACAGAAATGATTCGGCGGTACGAAGAGAATGGTTTCACACCAACTAGTTATTTTGCTGCTTTATATGACGTGAGTGCTCCGACGATCCGACGAGCCTTGCACCGTGCTGAAGACACCAGACACCATGCTATTAAAGTGGAGCTGAGTATGGAACGATATCAGAGGGACTGATCTATGCGCGCGCCTTCTTGCATCTATGCGAGATAGACTACGTGCCGTCATAGCTGCTGAGGCTATACTATGTAAAAATAAAGATTTTTAATTTTTAAGAAAGAGTTTCTATTTTATTATTTCCTTTCTTGTTTTTTAACAAAAATATTATTATAGTTTTTTTCAAAGAAGG
>JAPWLS010001958.1:0-72400 GCA_028551675.1 Tineola bisselliella | reverse complement strand
AAACAAATGAAATCCAGTGTAATAATAATAATAAATATTTTATTGCTTTAAAAATAATTGTACTAATACAATTTAACACATAAGAAACAGATTTAGAGCAATTGGCGATCTTATCACTAAAAGTAATTTCTTCCAGATAACCAATTGTCATGGAAGCAGTGTTAGTATCGGGCAATGAAATTTATAATCAATACTAATATTATAAATGTGAATGTGAGTTTGTTTGTTACGTTTTCACGCAACAACTACTTAACCGATCATCATGAAACTTTGTACACATATTTTTGGAGGTACTAGAACTAGAATTTTAAAGATTATAGTTTCAGCTGTTTAGGAGTCATATTGATTCATTTCTATTGGAATGATCTCTGATACTTATTGAATGACTTAAATACGAGCGAAGCCGCGGGTAAAAGCTAGTTAAGATATAAATAAAATACATAGGTAATTTATAAACAAGAATAAAATCTTAAATCGAGATAAACGAAATCCATTATTCGAATGACAAAGGAAGGTTGAACTTTATCATAATCTCGAGGCATTAGGATGCGGGCGTAACTTTGATTGCTTGCGGTCTAAGATGTTACAACTGAATTTAAGAAGATGCATACTTAATACTTCTATTTATATTTAAGAGTGAAAAACAACCCTTCAGTTACTGAAAATAAACATAATCGCTTACATTGCAATGATTCAAAACGGCAAATAGTAGAACATGATTTTACTGAGATTTTTTTAAATTTATTTATTTATTTACTTTATAGTAAATGGGCTCCAATAGAGCGCTTTTACACGTCAATACAAATACAAATATAAATATAAATGAAATAAATGTATTAATTTAATAATTATCAATTTGATTTAGCTGCTGTATACTGGGCATTGTCCATTTACATACTAATGTCATAATAATATATAATAAATCTACTATGATGTAGAAGAATAGCTGCTGTATAGGGGCATTGTCATCTTATTGTATACCTAAGGGTAAACATAAAATGACATAGATTATGTCCTAGCTTTTTTATCAGTAAGATATTAATCTAACGTGTAATAATAATTATTTATGTTTAGTTATTAAGTATGTAAGACACGAGCGATGATGATTTTAGAGAAACAACTCGGTTGCAAAGAATGGTGTATAATATTAAAACGCACACACGAGATGATAATGACAGATCGATCGGAACAGGGCAACCTCCATCTGGCAAAGGCAAAGGCTACAGTTATTATTTTTATTTTAGTTAGATTTTGACATTTTATTATTATTAAATAAATAAATAAATAAATTCTTTATTGGAAAAAAACGTTATTTTTTTATACATAGGCGAGCTACTCAGGAACATGTGAGCGGTGATATCATTCAAATATACACAATTAGAGATGTTCCGATTGACATCGTAGTCGGCGACTAGTCGTCAACGACGGAGTCGGCCAAAGTCATAATCGGCACATCACAATGCATATATTGTGTATTTTTTGTATCTGGATGGTGTATTGGAATTGACTGTAAGACCATGCAAGTGACTGTGCTTACATAAATAAATCTATATTTAGATTTTCGACTGATTTGAAATTAAAGATTAGAGCTACTATGATGAAGACGTTTTTACACACGCTAAACAAAAATAAAGCCGCAAAAACTATACCTAATTAATAATAATACTTCTTACCGCGGGCAACAGCTAGTCAATTATAAAACACTAAATAATTAACCTAATAAATAATATTAAAGGTTAACTGTTAAGTTCGTCTTTTGTTATGCAATAAATAATTTATTATTATTATTAATGGCATGTAATAGTAGCCCTAATTTCAATATAACGATTTCCTCGATTTAACGAATTTTTCCAAATCCCCTAGAACTGCCCGTAAGAGCTTATGCAAAATATACCTTTACATTTGTTAAAAACCTTTTTATAACGAATTTTCAATCTTTGCAAAATATATAAAGAAATTATTATTTATCTCCGTTTAACGAAGTATATAATAGATTATTGTGACCTAACAGAGTGTCGCATTGACTGATAATTGTTTTGACATCCTTGAAATTAAATATGCACGAAACATATTTGAATTTTAGTTGCAAGAATATGCGCAAGAGATAATCATAAGATTAACTTTTTTAAAAAACAATAACAATAAATTATAATACAATAGTTTTTCTTTATATATTTATGATCAGTAGTATTTGAATTTAGAACTGAATATTTTTAGTCAAAAAAGTATCGATATTTTATAGTAGTGGTATCGTAACATCTCTACTCTTTAAAGATACTTGTAACTTTATCTCAAAGTAGAATTTAGTTTGCATATTTAGGGCAGTATCAGAGAGTTTCACGAGAGTGCAAACAGCTTTTACATCTCGGCGTATTGGAATCACACTTGAATGCATTTCGTCGATGCATCCACTTCACTTGTTTTCATAAATGCATTATTCACTTTATATAAGGATCAATCTGGTCAAATGAAAATAGTTTATTAGCATAGGCACTAAAGGCGTGCGCTTGCTCATCGTTAGACTCTACAATGGCTTCGAAAAGGCGTAGACCACAAGAAACTAGTCAATCATTGCCTGTACATGAAATAATTAACAAAAAAAAAATATTGGCGAGTTTCTTGTAGTCTTCTCGTCATACGCCTTTCCGAAGTCATTGTAGAGTCTAACGATGAGCAAGCGCTCGCCTTTAGTGCCTATGCTAATAAATTATTTCATTTCATTCCATTATTAAAAGTAAATAGTAAAAAAATCTTCACAGATATTAAGCCTGAAGGAAGGATTTTCAGGCTGTCGCGGATAATAAAATAATCTTTCAATGTGTGAAAAGATTTCCATAAGGGAAATACGCTATCCTCGGGATTGTGGAAGGATTTATAGGCTGACGATATATTTTTTTTATGTCGTGGTCTGTCTGTTTTTTTCTTTTGTTAGGTATTATATTTAATTTTAGTTCGAATTTTAAATATGTTACTTTCGATTGTTTTTTTTGTATTATAATTTTTTGACGTGACAACGTCTTATAATTCGATTGAGCCGGCTGCACGCACGAAAAAACATGACTCATGCGGCGTTACCTCGCTCTGAGGCGTTCCATGTAAGGCTTGAAGTGCAAGCGAGAACGCGGAACGAGCGACAAAAGTCTCTCTCCTACTTGAGTGAGCTCTTCAGAGGCGGCTCGTGACCATTGGTCAGTGTTTTCTTGTATATTAAGCAATATACAAATCTATTAAACAAATGAAATTAAAATTTTCTTTTGAAAAATGCTACCATTCCATCAGTATTTTCTTAAGACGTTGTCACGTTCAACTATCGTCAGTAAACCGACTTTACAGACAACCGATTTTTTTGAATGGCGTAAGGGTGAGGTTGGTTTGGGAGGGAAAATAGAGGGAGAGGGTTAAGTTTGTTTTACGAACTATATTAATTATATGTATATTATAGTAAATAATAAATGTTGCTAGTATGTAGGTCTATATGAAATAAACAAATGTTTTCACCGATGCATTGACATTACTAAAAAGGTGTGCGCTGTAAATCGGTTGCAAAATCTATTTTTGGAGACGTGCTGACGTCACTGAATAATAGCGCTACCTGAAAATTATTTTTTAACTCTATTCTTTTGTTTTTTTTTTATTGTTACTAATTGAGGGTATTACGAAATTTAAATCATACTATGAAGTTTTTTTAAATCAAACGTATTCAGTAAATCAGGTCAGCATAGTGGAGTGGACTGTTGTCTAACTAGTCACTAGAAAGTGTGAAGGCATTATTTTAAAAGCAATTTTGACATTTAACTTATGAAAATGCGTCAGTTTTTGAAACATCTGGCAGTGCTGGTATTGTTGTGACGTCATCAGCATGGGCGGGGAGACGTGCCCCCGACGAATCAGGTCACAGTACGAACTTATTCCAGAGCGGCCGTGAGCTCTTTGTTGCACTCTTGTAACTCGAAAATTAATTAATGAGACGTTTTAGTGACATACACAAGTGTCGAGTTCCGAAATATATTTCAAGGATTTTGGATTGGTTATCTATTTTCTAAATATAAATAATATGTTAGATTTTGTAAATTAGCTTAGATATATTAGTAATTAATCGATACCTATATATATATATATCTTTTTTTATGATGGCTATCCAAAAGAGAAGGGCGATTGTTACCCCAACATAGAAAGAAAACTCATCCTATATATTTTTACAAGTTGGTTAACTGAAGAGTGCAACCTATGCACCAAAATATATGAATAATAAAGAATCATTAAAATACTTGATTTTTTGAAAATCAAAAATCTGCTTTTTTATTGCTTCTAAAACAGAACAAAGTTTGCCGAGACAGCTAGTATTTTTATAATATTAATCGATATTATCAATAATTAGAATTAAAAAATACATTATAATATATCAAATTTTCGAGTTACAAAAGTAGCTCCCAACAAACCGGATAATGCTTCAGATTTATGAAGTATTACTATATCGAGATATTACTTACTTTGTCTGTTAATACAAGTTGTTTACGTTATATCTTTAATATGTGTATAGGATAGGCACAGCTATATTAGTCGCGTGTTTGGTCTCGCCTACGAGCTCTGTGATTTATTTCTGTCTGGCTTTCGAATCGACCTGTCATAAGTAAAACGGATCCGTTAGAAATCGGGATCATGAATTTTTACTAACGACTAACGAGCACCAGCAATCTATCAAATGAACGAAAGATCGAGACGTTCGAAAATTAACAAAAAGTATCTAAAATATTGTAGTTCCAAATCCGCACGCGGTGGCGCTGCTCAAATTTCCATACAAATCGCTTGAAGCGAACTCGGTTCGAAAGCCAGACTAAAATTCGTGATAAGCCCACAGAGCGAATAGTGGACTTGGTTAATCGATAATAACGAACTTGAATACATCCACTGAAGCTAAATATTAAACACTAAAAGCCCTAAAGATTTTTAAATACAAGCACATATATATACGGGTCTTTGAGGCCCCTACGTCAGTGTTTACGTGAAATCAAATCCACCTAAGTATCTATTTATTTATTGCTTAATAATACAGAAAAAAAATACAAGTGAGTAAAGAGATGGCAGCCTTATGCTAAGAAGCAATCTCTTCCAGGCAACCAACTTTTAGATGTGGAGCAATGCAGAAGAGAAATAGCGGGAGTTATAAATAGATACAAATATAGATAAACATATGAACTACACACAATACACACCATATATACCAGTATCTAAAGGTTAATAAAGCTCGTAGTTAAAGCTCCGTCCGATAATTATTTAAAAATATATGCACAAAGTATCACAACGTTATTTTCCAAGACCTATACAAATCTTTTGTCACTCCCTAAAAGCTTGCAAAAGCGCCCCACTCTCCCCTTTTGTAAATGTCCACATTAGCGTCGCCATTAGCTTTACAAATACAGAAAACATCGAGTCATTGGTTTTGGAGTGAATAACAGCGCGTGTAAGAAAATTCCCACGATGACGTTTAACAAGTTTTATTAATATATAATCTATACTAATATAATAAAGAGGAAACATTTGATTGTTTGTTTCTTTGTATGTATGTATTGAATAGGCTCCGAAACTACTGGACCGATTTGAAAAATTCTTTTACCATTAGAATCGTACATTATTCCTGATGAACATAGGCTATATAATATTTTCAATTGTTTTTTTAAGAAATATTATATTTTATTTTAAGTTCACACAATTCGATGTCCATGCCTAATTTTGGCGATCAAATGTGCTGTCAGTTTTTCAATTGAAATAAATTTATTAATTATCAATTTGATTAAGCTGCTGTATACTGGCATTGTCCACTTACATGCTAATGTCATAATAATCTACTATGATGTAGAAGAATAGCTGCTGTATAGGGGCATTGTCATCCTATTGTATACCTAAGGGTAAACATAAAATGACATAGATTATATATATGTATATGCCTTTCCGAAATCTCGTAGCAAGAGCCTAAAGAGGCTATACGAAATAGAGAATTGTGATTTTAATATACTGGAAATATTACTTATACGTAAAATCGACAGTTAAACTAGTCTGGCAAGTGCATTTATACAGTTTATGTGCGCGTTGACATCGTGAGACGTGCATAAGATTGTTACTGTAACCACACGGTGTTTTTCTAATAAATTTTCACGTATTTACTGACTCTATGTAGCGTTAGTTATTTGCATTTTACACAGAGGATTCAAGTGTGATTTATTAAAGCTTGCAACTTCAACCAAAAACAAATCCCCGTTTGACAGTTCATTTCCTCATTTTAAAAACTTCTGAGGCTTTGGTATATACTTTTTAAATCTATAAAATAAAATCTAACAACAAATTTACATCTCCCCCCCCCCACCCTTTCCCCTCCTCCCCCTTCTCATTTTTTTCTTCTTTATATATATAGTTATATTATTATTTTCAAGTTATAAAATATTGGCATATTAAAATAGTTTTTATTTTATCCCGATAAAAATATGAAACTCATGGTCACAAGAGTAGTGACGCGCGTAAAACAGCTGTTAGAGATTGTGCGTCGAGCGCATCACGAACGCACAGACGCACGCGCATGCACCGAAATACACACGGCCATTACTGCGGGCTATAAGTGTCCGAAATGTGCCGATAAGTCGCCGTCATAAATAAACAATGGCGTTTTACGATTCCCAAAAAACAATTTTAATACATTTATTGTTCAATTCTACTTTTGATGACAATTTGTAGGGTGTCCCTAATTGAATTATTTTATATACATTTGTGGTGGTCAATTCTACAAGCCGAAAATACTTATTTAAGAAGATTTAAGTTTGAAAAGTTTATTCTGTCAGTGTTATCTTTCTTGTTTTTTTTTCCTGTTCTTTTTATTGCCACAATTTAAAGAGTGGTAGGCAGACTGATGATGGCATTAGCCCAGTATGCCGTCCTGGGGAAGTACCACCACTTTCAAGCGGAACGCCCGTGAAGTGACCTAGTCGCGTTTCGGGATCAGCTTGGAAGTAGCCGGGATAACGAGAGGAGTGTGCCCTGTCAGTTTGGATAGAGCACATTCGTCTCCTCAAGCCGGCATAGTGGAGTCGACTGTTGCGCGCAGACATCTGTCTGTGGTAACAGTTGTCTATGCTCATGGACCGCACTCTAGCTTAACATCAGGCGGAGTGTGGTCACATGTTGGGCTATCAATAAAAAAAAAAATGCATTGTGATAATTATATTTTTAATCCATTTTAACCCGCAATATTATTTCACATAAGTTTCTCTAAACATATAGTACATATACACTATATGTACGTTATCTTTAGTAAGAAATATTTTAATTATAGATTGTTAATTAAAACCCGTTTCTAAACATTGTTGTACACTTTTTTAGCTACAAATTTCACTACTATAGTTTAAAAGTGTTTAAAACGATGGTTTAATAATAATTTAAGCATACGTGCTAGTAAACCAAGCTAGCTATTAGTGTTATAAAAAATCCACCAATAGGTATCTATCTTACACCAGTGATAGATTTAATTCAATATTACTAAAAAACATCGTGTAGTAATCGAATACAAATAAACGATATGTATTTAATTTAAAAAAAAAAACACATAACGTTAGAAACAATGTTATGTTAAAACAAATTATTAATCATTGACATTTTCCAACTGAAAGAATATTTTCATTGAGAATAAATTAAAATGAAAAGAAAGCCTTTACGATAAAAGTTTGGGCGGAATTTTCAATATGGCCGCCGAGGGCGACGTAATTTTGCTACGGAAATTATATCTACCCTCTTTGTGTAACATTATCGTTGTCTCTTTTAGTATATCTAAATAAATATACTTACAACAACCTAAAACCAAGACAAGTTTTTATAATATTTTCCTTTAAAAAATAATTAAATAAATCAGAGATGTGATAAGTGTATATAATTGCTTCCACCATGCCGGCTTGAATATATATATACTAGCAGGTCCCGCGACTACGTCTGCGTAATAATGAGGATATAAAGTACTATGAAATTTAAAAATGTGTCATATTTCTGTTAACAGACAATGCTTATCACACTTCTGTAATAAAATGGCATCTAATCACAGTAATGACACTTAACCTTAAAAATTCAAATAGTTTTATACTGCACTAGCTGGTGCCCGCGGCTTCGCTCCCGTTAAAAAGTATTATTATTAATTAGGTATAGGTAATTTTTGCGGCTTTATTTTTGTTTAGCGTGTGTAAAAACGTCTTCATCATAGTAGCTCCAATCTTTAATTTCAGTTCAATCAGTCGAAAATCTAATAAGATTTATACAAACTTTCATCCCCTATTTTATCCCCTTAGGGGTGGAATTGATCAAAATCCTTTCTTAGCGGATGCCTACGTCATAACATCTACCTGCGTGCCAAATTTCAGCCCGATCCGTCCAGTGGTTTGGGCTGTGCGTTGATAGATCACTAAGTCAGTCAGTCAGTCACCTTTGAGTTTTATATATATAGATAGATAAAAATGACAGACGGAAATAAAAATAAATATAGAAAAAATCCAAACAGCTGAAACTATAGTCAATTAGAAACTATAGTAAAAATATATATTTTTAAAAATAATAAGTATCCTATGTTACTTGTAGTACCTCCAAAAGTATGTGTACAAAGTTTCATGATGATCGGTTAAGTAGTTGTTGTGTGAAAACGTAACAAACAAACTCACATTCACATTTATATTAGTAAGGGATATACATAACACCAGATTGTCAGAGAATACGTCTCTCTTTATTCCTGGCTCCATGCTTTCCATGTTGAGCGACCCTGAGGCTTTAATAGTTGAATTATGAACCGTAGTTTGATGAGCGACGTCGTGGGCTGACCGCATGTATAGATCAAAATAAAACGTGTTAAGAAAACCGACGCGCATATATATTTTAAAAATAATCTATAAGCAATAACATCGTTTTCACACCTACACGTGATCTTCGTTGTAAATACTATTGTTCGGAGTTATAAAGGCCATTGTACACTGTTGAAGATGTATTATATTTAGATTCGTATTCAGAAATTCACTGTCTAGAGTTAAAAACTCGGCTATACCAATCACACATTTCAAAATTGTTGACGTGATTTTTGACCAATGAGATTATTATATGAGATATATATGCAACTGTCTACTGTCATTACGTTCTGTTATGCTCCGTTCACATATGTCGACTGTCGGGTCTGGATTTTAATCGTATGTTGTCGCCACTGTTCACACTAGTCGGTTGAATTGAAGCTAAAAACAAAACACAACTCTGCTTGCGCGCTGCGATCTTGTGTGCGTAATCTGCGGCCGTGACGCACGGGTGGGCGGAGAAAGGGGAAGCGGGGAGAGAATTATCGCCTCAGACATCCGACAAATGTGAACAGCGTCATACTTAGTCATAGGCGAGCGAGGTCGGAGACAATTTTTTTCCGGCCGTAGAGTGCTCGCAATACAGCCGACATTTCTTGTCGAACGAGTGTGAATAGCTTCATATAAAATACTCTGCCACTGGAACACCCGATTAAAATTCGGACCCGACAGGCGACATATGTGAACGAAGCAATACACGCAATATAAGAAATCATTTCCATTATTACTTATAATACTATATATAAATAACAAAAAGAAAAACATGCAAATTAAAGATTTATTTTTTAATTATTATTTTTCGATTTGATTGGTCTATCGCATTGGAAAAATGGGTATATATGGGTAGATGTTATCCTGTCAACCTTTAATCTTAACGTGATAAATTAGTTCCTACATTTGTTTAGATGTGTAGCGCCATCTATGGGCGTGTAGCAAAGGTAACATTCGAATGTCGTAAGCAATGTATAACAGTCCTAATATTACAGTTCGTTCTCGAGTACAAATTATAAACAATCTTTACTACTTCTATATTTATAAGATAAATCACGAGTTTACTTTGAAGAATTCAGTTTTTAATTGATCAGATTTTTTTATTTAATAATGTTTTTTTTTTACAAAGTACACACAAAGCGACGCCCGGTTTATCAGCGTAAACTATCTTTTAGAAGGTTAATTTTAATTATGCAAGGTTGTATTTTTACATGCCATATTCATCAGGGTTTTTACTGACGCAACTGGGGGGCTACTCAGGCATATCCGAAGTTTCGTGATACTTTGGTTCCTGTCACCTCTGTAACTTACGTGAATTTTGACATATAACTCCGTGAAAAGCCGTATCTGTCGTGACGTCGCTGTCAAACTTTGTGAATGATTACGGGCTTACAGTTCCTCCAGTTCCAGTTCCTGAGTAGGAAACGCCGGTATTTTCGTCTGAATAACCTCCCTAATAACATTAAACTGAAAATATCATTGGCATAGTGGGGGTGACCCTTGCCACATCGCGAAAAGTCAACTTTAATTACAAGCTATAATAAAGTAATTTATTGATATCTTGAATAAATGTCAGTATATTTATTACTTAAGTGGTTTTTTTTAAATCTCCCACTTGCCTTCGTACCAATCCCACATCAAATCGGTCTTATAAATGTGAAAATAATAAACATGTAATTCATATTGTGCGTTTATTTAAAACTAGCTTAGCTCGAATTTAAGTCATTAAATAAGTATCAGAGATCATTTCAATAGAAATGAATCAATATGATTCCAAACAAGCGAAACTATAGCCAATTGGAAACTATAGTAAAAAATTATTATTATTTTTTAATAAAAAGTATCCTATGTTACTTCTAGTACCTCCAAAAATATGTGTTCAAAGTCTCATGATGATCGGTTAAGTAGTTGTTGCGTGAAAACGTAACAAACAAACTCACATTCACATTTATAATACGAGTATTAGTAGGGATTAGAAAAAAACGTAGGCGGACATATTGTTTAGATATTTTACAATTGGTCGTTAACAAATTTAATTATTGCTATAAATAATTTTATGTTATTCAAATACGCACTCAGTTATGGCGTATTTGAAATCAGGGGGGTTACTCAGGCGCACGAACTTCGGACAAACATACGAACGTTTCCTACTCAGGAACACTTACGGGTCCGTAATCATTCACGAAATTGCAAAATTGACAGCAAGGATAGGCTACTCAGGGTTTATTTTACGGATGATTGACGATTTTTATGAGCTTATATGTCAAAATTCACGTAAGCTACAGAACGATCACGAAACTTCGGGTATGCTTGAGTAGACCCCCACTTTGGATAGTTATGGTCGCGTTTTGGAATCAGTAAACAATTGATATCCTAGTTGTAGCTTTTGTTTTTAGCTAATTTTAACATCAAATCGTCTATGTGAATAAATGCGAACCTATCGGTGATGTGCAGAACTAAAAACATGCCATACAAAAAAATCATCAGTGCATTAAATACGTACTTTCAGATACGGTGACATGGTACCAGGCACAATAGCCGGGAAGATAGTGGGCGGCGTGTGCTCTCTCTCTGGCGTGTTGGTGATAGCCCTGCCTGTTCCTGTCATTGTTTCCAACTTCTCCAGAATTTATCATCAGAACCAGAGAGCTGATAAGAGGAAAGCCCAAAGGGTAAGTGGTTGTTTACCCTTAGGTATACAATAGGATGACAATGCCCCTATACAGCAGCTATTCTCATAGTAGATTTATTATATATTATTGTGACATTAGTATGTAAGTGGACAATGCCAGTATACAGCAGCTGAATCAAATTGATAATTATTAAACTAATAAATTTATTTCATTTATATTTGTATATGTATTGACGAGTAAAAGCGCTCTATTGGAGCCCAGATAACTAAAAGTAAAAAAAAGGTTAGAATTTTGGTCAGTTGATGAAACGCGTTATTACCACAATTTTTCTTGATGTAAATTTTTACCACCTTATATAGGTACTGATTTAAAGTGTCTGTAAAAAATAACTTCTATTCTCCGTGAATTTACAGAAAGCGCGTCTTGCCCGCATCCGTATTGCAAAAGCTTCATCAGGCGCAGCGTTCGTATCTAAGAAGAAGGCAGCAGAAGCCAGACTCGCCGCACAAGAGAGTGGCGTGGAACTTGATGATGCTGGGAGAGACGAAGACATCTTCGAATTACAACATCACCATCTGCTGCGATGTCTTGAACGTACTACGGTAAGGGGTTTTTAGACTGTTGTTGAAGGTGGAGTTGTTTTGATGTGGCTTTGTTTAATGTTGTAATAGCTTGTGGCATGGTCTGTAACTGTGTTGCATTATTGGCCTTGGATACACCATCTTTCCTATTGCATCTTAAGTTATATCGAGCGACGTCTCTGCTGTTTATTCTCTAACAATTTCACGAGTCTATGATTTGTTCCAAAACGACAGGCAATAAAACGTCAAACCTAAAAACTTTCAGGATCGTGAATTTGTGGAAATGGAGAACCCATTCAATGGTGCAGTTAAAAGACCAGGGTCACCTTCTCCTTTAGCATCCCCAGCTCATTCCGGTCGTGCACCAGCACTGTTGTCATGTTGCACTCGTTCCGGATGCTGCCCACAACGGTATCAGGTATCTTGGTTTCTGCTTTTTATGCAAGCCCTCTCCCCCTTTGAGTTGCAATGCGGTATTCATCACTTAGGGGAGTAATAATACGGATATTTACTATTTGGAATATATTAACGCCTATAATCAACATAATTACGCATAGGCAGATAATTCCAGGTCAATGTCAAGAAAAATTTTGCCAAGAGTTATAAAATATGATAAGAGCGTAATACAATTTAAAAACGTACCTGATATTAAAATACTTCTATTCAATTGACGAGTACTTCAATGATTCGAAACAGTAAATGAAATTAAATAATTAATTGAAATTTTTAAATGATATATTGTATAATTATATTCTTCTTCTTCTTTATTAATGGCCTCAGATGTCTAATGAAGAGAATTCTTTGGGCAAAACCCAATAAGTTTTAATTCACACGTGTCAAAAAAAACTTCTTGTATAATTATATCGCTGAGTCCTGTGGGCTTATCACGAATTTTAGCTGGCTTTCGAACCGAGTTCGCTTCAAGCGATTTGTATGGAAATTTGAGCAGCGCCACCGCGTGCGGATTTGGAACTACAATATTTTAGATACTTTTTGTTAATTTTCGAACGTCTCGATCTTTCGTTCATTTGGCAGATTGCTGGTGCTCGTTAGTCGTTAGTAAAAATTCATGATCCTGATTGCTAACGGATCCGTTTTACTTGTGACAGTTCGATTCGAAAGCCAGACTAAATTCGTGATAAGCCCACTGACCGGGTGTCACATTGACACTAAATTGACATCTTAACTATTATAATTGTGACATACAATAAAGACATTTGAATTATTAATTAATATCATACTATAGCAACCGTATTATTATCTCTGAAAAGTGCTCTCAATGGTTTTTTTACTAGACAAATCATTCTGTCTCTTTCAAATCACGCCTGTGAGATAAGGACAGCTATATTCTGCATTGGGAGTGCCTGTATAGACCTCAACACTATTGAACTATAGACCCTTGTAATTGAGACAAAGGTGACAGTTGAAATAACCAGTGGCGCGGTGAGGGGGGGAGGAGGGGGTTAGGGGGGGGGGGCATCATGGTCCGCAAAACAAAAAATTACTGGATAATTTTTAATATAATTGATTTCTGGAAAATATATACCAGTGTTGAGCCTATGACTTTTAACTTTTTTTATTTATTAATTTACGAGTATATTTTACATATATTATATGGTTATAATAATATTATATGGTTTTCGAATTTGGGGGAGGGGGGGGGAGGGATGGGCGAAGGGGGGAGGGAGAGGGGGAGGGGGGGGGGGGTTTGGAGTTATGCTCGCTACGCCACTGGAAATGACTGCATTGTTTTATTACTACTGCACTAAAAGCATGTAGTTTTACTAGTATTTTGACTCTTCTCTTCTTTGTCTTTTTTACACGAAAATACATTGCCATTTTATTGGTTTATTTTGGCGTTAATTTTTATAAACTCTTAGATGTTTTTATCGATGTTAGGTTAGCATGAATGTTGATATTTATAATTCTAACTTAGATTTGTAATACTACTTCATTGCATTTTAGAATTTAGCAATTAGTTACACTTTCTTTTTATAACGACAACTGCCTTTTGATTGACGAGGAAGAGATTATGGGTTTATAGCAAGGGTTGCCAAGTTCCATGATAGTCCGAGCAATTTTTCAAAATTTTAAAAAAAGCGTTGCACTTAGTCTTTTACATTTGTTGTCAGTAATTTAAAAGACATTTTGAAACACATACGGAACGATTTTTTTAAATAGTACAATACTGAAAAGGCAACTCGAGTGCATTTATCTAGATCTACAAATAATCCTTCAAAGAGCCGCAGGTTGTCCCCCTGTTATAGACACTAGTTTGACATTAAAAGAATCATATGACGTGAACTAATTTTTTTAATGGATTTATTACTATGATTATATAAATATTATATAGCTTACAGTAATATTATTTATTTAAAACAAAACAGAGTCACCGTCGTTCGTTACGCTGTGTCAGTCCAATTGAAGAAGCGTACACGCGTCGAGAGGTATTACTGCAGCTTTGAAGCGCTTTGTAAGGCTAAAATAAAGCGGATAAAGCGATGGTCAATCGCAATTGTCAATTGTTAAAGTGATTGATTCTCCTCATTGATGGATTACGCAATTAACACAGCAATGTTAGGTGATATATAATTAAACGCCTAATTATTGATTGTAAAGTAAATCTATAAGGCGATTATAAATTACGGCTTCCACATACGAGGTGGGGCTTGGGAACTTCCCACATTTCAAAAGGCTAGTAAAGAATTCTGTATTCGATATTTAAAATATATATATTTGCTAGAAAGGTTATGTGCATTAGTGTAGATCAGCCATTCTCAAAGTGTGTTCCGAGGAACCCTAGGGCTAAATACTGCCAAAAATACCTACCAAAGGGAGATTATAAGGTTACATCTAAATATTCCAACTAAATATTACATTGCAATATGATTATTCATAAATACATATAAATCAGTTTTTTATAATTATATTAAGGCTTTTTCCTTCGCCAAAAAAGTTTGAGAACCGCTGGTGTAGATTGTTGCCCTAAATTTGCACGCCCAAGATAAAACACTAGTAGACAACGATAATGGGTTTTTTGAAATGTGGGATGTTCCCGTGCCCCGCCTTGTATGATTTTCCATCACTGAATTATCGGTTGAAATCATTCACGTAGTTTTTGACAATTGGGATAAACCTTTATAAAGCCTACAATCCAAAAAGCTTGCTATCAAAAAATTACATATACTATAGGTATTGTGTGTCTTTGTATAAAAATAAAACAGCTATAATATACTTTTAGGCTTGGACTTCGTTTAATAATCAATTAATTAATCACAATTTTGATTAAATTAATCAAAAAAATGTATATTAACTTTTTGACGTGACAACGTCTTATAATTCGATTGAGCCGGCTGCACGCACGAAAAAACATGACTCATGCGGCGTTACCTCGCTCTGAGGCGTTCCATGTAAGGCTTGAAGTGCAAGCGAGAGCGCAAAACGAGCGACAAAGAGGCACAATCGGCTTTCGCGTTCGGCAGCGTTCGACATCCGTCTCTCTCCTACTTGAGTGAGCTCTTCAGAGGCGGCATTGGTCAGTGTTTTCTTGTATATTAAGCAATATACATACAAATCTATTAAACAAATGAAATTAAGATTTTCTTTTGAAAAATGCTACCATTCCATCAGTATTTTCTTAAGACGTTGTCACGTTCAACTATCGTCAGTAAACCGACTTTACAGACAACCGATTTTTTTTTTTAGTTTTGATCCTTGTTTAAACATTGCTAGAATCAAAACAGTGTTTACGTTTGAAAAGTTTGTTTAGGCTAGTTATGTAAGAATTATGTTTTTTTTTTAAATTTATATTTAAGTAAAAGTTAAAAAGGGTGTATGCATATATCTATCTATACACATATAGCAACATAAAATATATATAAAAAAATATTTAGCACGATTAATCTAACATTGAAGAATAATACATTTTTTTTTAAAATAAACACTGGTTTACAATTAATTTTTAATATTGACAGCACTTGTATTTATTTTTATTTTTGTATATTATTTAATGAAATTTAATGGAACTAAACTATAATACAAAATTATACACGAATTACATTACAAGATTTAAACGATGTAAAAAAAGTCGAATTAATAACAATTAATTTAAACCGAATAAAGTTAAATTACTCAAGCAATATATATATATATACTAGCTTTCACCCGCGGCTTCGCTCGCATTTAAGTCGTTAAAATAAGTATCAGAGATCATTTCAATAGAAATGAATCAATATAATAACTATATTATCTTGCTTGGCTGGGATTATCAATTTTTTAAAATTACTACATACAATGATGTTTCCTAACCTCAAAAATTCAAATAGTTTTATACTGCATACCTATATAAAAATGACAGACGAAAATAAAAATAAATATAGAAAAATTCCAAACAACCGAAACTATAGCCAATTGGAAACTATAGTAAAAATAATAATAATTTTTTAAATAAAAGTATCTTATGTTACTTCTAGTACCTCCAAAAATATGTGTACAAAGTTTCATGATGATCGGTTAAGTAGTTGTTGCGTGAAAACGTAACAAACAAACTCACATTCACATTTATAATATTAGTAGGGATAGGGAATATTTTTTTTTAATTTTCAAAATTTTATAAAAAAAACTTAGTATAGCCCTGTAATTGGAAATCACAGGTGCTTCTATTAGACAATAGAAAACGTCACAGAGGGGGTGGTCGACGTTACACGGCGACTTCACGACCCTCCGACACGTCAGTATCAGCTGCACCGAGCGAGGATGCGACCCTCACGTCGCGTTTACCAGTATGTGGGACCCAGGACTCTATGACATAGAGGTCTTTATAATCATATAAAAAAACATTCGTAGACTCAGTTCAGAAAAGCTAGTTTGTTAAAAGAAATTATTTAAAATTATTTTGCTTATAATTCCCGCTAGAACAATCAATAACTTGTCTCGACGCGTTTCGCCACTTCACGTGGCATCATCAGGATATGTGAAGTGGCGAAACGCGTCGAGACAAGTTATTGATTGTTCTAGCGGGAATTATAAGCAAAATAATTTTAAATAATTTCCTTTAATATGGATTTCCGCAAAGTAACTTCTGAAACAACCAATTAAGCTAGTTTTAATTCCAATTTGTTTCTAATAAGAATTTCTTATTTAAAATGACTAACTTCTCTGAACGTAAAGCTCAAATATTAGAAAGTAATTAACTGCCCCTAGAAACTTATTTATTAACCGATTTAAAAGAACGTTAGCTGCAAATCGTTCGAAATATTGAATTTAAATAATAAGTAATTTTTTTATCGATTCTTAAAATGTATGTGTTTAAAATAAGTTTTGAGGCAGTTTAGTTTCCGCACTGTAAATAATTTTAAAAAAAGGAGTGGATTTTAGCGAGTTACCCCTCGACGTCTATGTCATATGTCTGGTTGTCGTGTTTGGAATTTCGTCGTCGGTCCATAGTAAAAATTGTTTTCATGGCTAACCACACAGTTTTTGAAATAATCACTTTATGGTATTAAACTCGTATTCAGAAATTACACTAAAGCATAGATTCTCTGAGTAGAGATCAAAACTTCAAATATCATACGAAACAAAATAGACCAATCACACGCTTGAAACATTGTTGACGTGATTTTTGACCAATGATAATAATCCATTGGAACTATCTACGTTCTGTTACACGCATTTATAAGAAATCGTTTCAATCGTTACTTATTAATGCAAATGAATGTTTAAACTGGATATTTGATATATAAGTATATGCAACATATTACTATTTTATATTGATTACTGTCTAATGATTGTCCTGTTAAAAGATTTATTATTTATTACTGCATAAAATGTAATAAAATGCATGTAACTAATGATCAGTGGGCTTATCACGAATTTAGTCTGGCTTTCGAATCGAGCTGTCACAAGTAAAACGGATCCGTTAGCAATCGGGATCATGCATTTTTACTAACGACTAACGAGCATCAGCAATCTATCAATTCATTCAGAAAGATCGAGACGTTCGAAAATTAACAAAAAGTATCTAAAATGTTGTAGTTCCGAATCCGCACGCGGTGGCGCTGCTCAAATTTCCATACAAATCGCTTGAAGCGAACTCGGTTCGAAAGTCAGACTAAAATTCGTGATAAGTCCACAGGTGATCTCATATCAAACTACCCTCAAGTGTTATTTCTGAATACGAGCCTTAGACGTGTAACTTGTAATAGTTATTTTAAAAAAAATGCAAAAAAAGCGTTCGCTGTGTGGTTTAGACATTTGAATTGGCGCTTTCGATGATATGCTGGGTGTTGGCTGCCAAAAACCATTCGCTTTACAAATTTGTATAAATGTTGTAATTATTAAACGTGTTTTTGAGCTTTTACTATTTATTGCGTTCTATTTTATTATACATGTCTATTTATGTTTGTGTATGAACAAAGAGACAGGGTTTTTAAGTGGACATTACTTTGAGATTGTCAATTATAAAACAATTGACAATTGCGATTGAACATCACTACATTAGATGCACTAAGACAGTTCGAACAGCCACTCGTAATCCAAAATCAAAGTAAAGAATTTTAACACTAAATTTACCAGCTTAAATATACCTATTTCTACCAAAACTAAAAAAAGTATATATTTGTAACAAATATAATAAAATAATATAAAATTCATAAAACTAATTCTTCTGTTATAGATTAAAGAAGATGTTAGATGCAGTAGGAATTTTAATTTGATCTTGCAACCTTTCCTAATTGGCTTCACTTCAGTTGGTATAACACATTATCTATAAATCAATTTAACAATTTTTTGTACTATATTAACCCTTAACAGTATTATAATATGTCAGGAATTCATTAAGGATGGTTAGTTACAATATTTAATTAGGTATATGGATTTTAATGTTTAACTATTTAAATTGGTCGGGTTATATTGGCTGCCGAAAATTGGCTGCTAACTTCACACCGGTTCATTTTGACGGGTCTGGTAAATCTAGTGTTAAAAAGGCATATAACAAGAAGTAATCACAAGAAACTTGCCAATCATAACCTGTACAATATAATGTTAGTATTAGTAGATTAGTACATTTTTACCATATTAACACTAGGTTTACGGACGTTTTCTATATACCTACTTCTACTAAAACGCGTCAATTTGACGCATATCGTAGAGATAGGTATACCACATAGACAAGTTCAGTAATTCAACACTTTAAAGAAAATAGACTTCGATTTATATTTCCCTCGATCAATGAATAAAAGTCATACAAAGAGATAAAATAAAAATTTAAACAGTTTTTGGTAATTCTCTGATAAAAGTCAAAATGCGTCAAATTGACGTATCCCGTAAACCTAGTGTTAAGTTTGGTTTGAAATATGGTAATAAAATTTTTGTCACTTAAAAACCTTTTCTGTATTTTATCCTCTGTATTTTAGCATTGTGTGTTGAAAAAATTTGTAATTAGTACCCTAAAGATATATGTAGCTTATATTTATTTTGCTTTTATATAAATATATATGTTATATGTATTCAAGTATTATATTTAGCAGGCCAACACTATGCATTTATTGATTGGGCACGCGATTAAGTTTGATTATAATAGTATCTGTGTAGTGGAGGCAGCTAGTGGTAATACATACATTCGAAGCGACCACACGTATCCTGATGATGCCACGTGAAGTGGCGAAACGCATCGAGACAAGTTCTTTAATGTTGGTGGAGGTTATTTTCCTTCATCGACCTAATGTAACGGGAATTATATGCAAAATAATTTTAAATAATTTCCTTTAATATGGATTTCCGCAAAAAACGCCTGTAATAACCAATTATAAAATTATTTACTTTAATTTGGACGTGTCTAATATTTAACAGTCAGATATAACTTCGGCTTTTAAATGTCGTAAAAAAAACTACACCCGCAGCTAAAAGCTCACCTTTAACCATTGATTTAAATGTACTAGAGAAGACCTCATAAATAAAATCGTGCTTCGAGAGTTGGTCCAATTGACAATAAATATATATATGTCTGCTCTAGGATATTTAACTCATTGTTATTATTATTTTATTTATTACGTAATAAATGTTGTAAAAGTATGTGTGTTTGTGTTATTGTAAGCTACAAAATTTATTTATATATGTATATATTTATACTATATATTTGTAGTAGAATATGTGTATATTAAATTGTCGTAGAAATTGTAATTTAAAAAACAAATCCCCAAACAAATCACTTATTGTCATTAAAATAAAGCACGTAATTGTTTTTAAGGAGATAAAGTTGTTTTTATTTTTTGCAGCTCTTATATACAGCCTGAATATATATTTTATTTAACACGTTATATGACTGAAGTAAATAAAAAAATGTATTTAAAAAATTTTTTTTTAATGTTTTACAGTTTGACGCGCTAACATCAGTTCGCATTCCTCCCGAGAATTAGGACAGCGTCCAGTGGAGGCTAGTAATATAATTGTACGCTTTATATAATAATATATTTATACTAAATTTAAAAAAAAACAGCCTTAAAACCAATTACATAAATTGCTAGCACTAATTCATTTTCTCATTTATTAAAAGAAGGCTTCTTTGCGAATTTAATTTTCATTGCAATATATTACAGTTTCGATAACTTTACACTTAACGCTAATATCATTTGAGCGGTCATTTGACCAGCTGTTACTGTTTAACTAAACGTATTAATCTTTTGACTTTATTAATACTTGTTGTTTAATAAAAATATATAAAAATATTTCAACTACTGTGCGATCATTATCTCGTTTATATACAGTCGTTTTAATAATAATATATTGATATTTTGTAATGAAAATTAAAATAAAAGCCTTCGTTTTAAACTGCCGATATGAAACTAATAAATAACTTGTTCAGCAGGCTTGTGGAAAATACATTCCTGCCGGCGGCACAGTGCAAGGTAATCAGCCAGGAGGGGGAGCTGACGGAACTTACCTAGTCGAAGCCTCATTCTGAAAACTGAACAAGAAAAAACAGGTCTTCTATTAAGTTTAATTTTAAAAAAGTAACTTTATATCATGATAATTGGTTTATTTGTATTTAATTCGAGAGACGACTGGTTTTGTTAGCGGTTGATTGCCGCCACGCACTGAATAACAGCCGATGTGCGGTACAGTGGGCTTATCACGAATTTAGTCTGGCTTTCGAATCGAGCTGTCACAAGTAAAACGGATCCGTTAGCAACGACTAACGAGCACCAGCAATCTATCAAATGAACAAAAGATCGAGACGTTCGAAAATTCACAAAAAGTATCTAAAATATTGTAGTTCCAAATCCGCATGCGGTGGCGCTGCTCAAATTTCTATACAAATCGCTTGAAGCGTACTCGGTTTGAAAGTCAGACTAAAATTCGTGATAAGCTCACCGAATCAGCTGGAAGAGTACGAGCGGCTAACTATAAAACTAGTTTCAATATTTGTGTGTACTTGGCCTGGTTTTACTGTAATTTAATTTTAATAATTCGTGTAACCAGCCCGTAGTAGGATCTATCATAGATTTTGGTGTCGTAGATAGATAACATCAAATATTTAAATACAATTAGCGATTTTTAATAAAAAGACGTTTAGTATAGACGTTTGGTATGTTGCCAGACTAAATTATTATAGACGCGAGTAATCTAGTCAGTGTTGCCATTGTAAAATATATTTGCAACCTAAGAAAGCAGTTAAAGGGCCAAAAGCCGTAGTATAGAATTTTAAATTAAGATAAGTCGTGGTTTCATTGTCTTGTTGTTTAACTCGATGAAATATAATTAATAAAATGTTCGATAATGAAATCGAACCAGAGTTAACCGTAGTTGACGTTTTACGTACGTAAAGTTTGAAAACATGAAATATACTGCCTAATTTTATCATTTCGATAAAATTCTAGATAGTTGTGGTGTTATTCTAATTGTAATAAAATATATAAAATACGTGAAATTTTAATATTTAACTGTTTTAAGCTAAAACTAAGATATTTCCGGTTAAATGTAAAAAATTGGTTTTAAATTTCTTATTCCACCACGACAAAGATGACTTTAAAACGACTGGAATCAGAATAGAAGCGATAAGATGAAGCCAATTTTTTTTTTCAATTAAATTTAAATGCAACCAACCACCAATCTGTACGAATCTCCTGCCAGTAAAAATATACAATTGTAAAACAATTATTATAGCCCCACGTTGGGCGCCATTGTAAAACAGTTATTTTGTTGGATAACAATTATTTATTACATTAAAAATTAAGAAGCATGTTAATATTGTGAATAGGGTACAAAACAATATAAAACACTTAAAACACGCACTGCTGACAGAAAACCAACTTAACTCCCACACCAAGATGCCCGACCACGCTTACCCTAACGGAATACTAGTGTTGCCATTTTAAAATTTGTCGTAGTGTTACACAATATATATTAATTTCAAAGTATGATAGTCCGTCATTTTTGTAATACTAACAAAATATTACAATTTTGCATATAATGACTATAAATGAAGATTATTGTTAATTTGAGCATATGATCGCTTGTACGGTTAATAACCTAATATTAAAATTTCGAGCGTAAAGAGTATGCCCTGTCTACAAGAAGCATAGCGTATATTCTTTAACCCATTTGTTTATATAGTGCAACCTTGATATAACGATACTGAAGGGAATCAGAAAATAATTCGTTATATCAAGTAATTTGTTACAATGAGATTCGTTATACAGAGGTTAGGTTGGTCTACGATTAATTTCAGCTTTACGTAGGTACTATCTGCTTTCCCTGTTATAGCGAACGATTTCGTTAAATAAAGGTGAATAATACTTTTTAAAAATATTTTGCAAAGATTGAAAATTCGTTATAAAGGTGTATTCGTAATGTAAAGGTATATTTTGCATTAGCTCTTACGGGCAGTTCCAGGGGATTTCGATTTCGTTAAATCGAGGAGGTTATATTAAGGGTCGTTACATTAAGGTTACTTTGTATATATATCAAGGTAAACCAATCAACCTACAGTAGGTTTGACGTTTCAGGGAGTTAATCGTAAAACCGAGTGGTGTTTAGGTTTTTTTTTTGTTCTAGTAATTTTTAAAAATTAAAAAAAAAATCTGTTGGTGTGGGTCTTTTTTCATGAATAATCATTCAAGTATTACGTACGCGCTTGAGGAAGGCGGGGGAGTCTTTGCTTTGCTTATTTTTGATGACATGGTGGGGGGGGGGGGGGGGGGGGGGGGGGGGGGGGGGGGGGGGGGGGGGGGGGGGGGGGGGGGGGGGGGGGGGGGGGGGGGGGGGGGGGGGGGGGGGGGGGGGGGGGGGGGGGGGGGGGGGGGGGGGGGGGGGGGGGGGGGGGGGGGGGGGGGGGCTTGTAAACAAAGGCTCTGCTTACCCTTTTTACCATTTTCGGGTAAGGGTGAAGTTTTTAACTAATTAATCGGCGTGGTTCAATAATAGGGATGTATTCTAGTATTTTTAATCAAATAGATTTAAATGACGTTCGTTTGTTTTTAATGAATAGTGTTGTAATTATGTGAGAGTTAATATTATTATAATTGAATATACGATGTGTTATTTCAATAAAATAATTGATTAATTCAATTGTAATATATCTTATTAGAATTAATAATTCCAATATGAATTAGTCAATCTATAAACTTTAAATTCTTGGTAAATTTCATTTGTATAAAAAAGAAGTCTTCATATATTATTTATAAGTTAGTTATATCATTTAAACTAACAATTGTTTCAGCATTTCAGCAACTGTAAATTCTAAACTGTCAATTAGTCTATCGAATCAAAAATTGTATATTAGTGTTTTTTGATATAAAGAGTTGTTTCTCGAACACTCGACATTGGCAGTATATCTTCATTAAACCTCTGAGGCCATTAATAAAAGAAAAAGAAGAAAGTCGTACTATCTTCTTCTTTTTCTTCTTTTATTAATTGCCTCAGAGGTTTAACACTAGAAAGACCGAACTTTAGTATATATGTATGTTATATCTAGGTATAACGCATATGTATATACCGAAAATGAAGGAGGGGGAGGTAACTACTATTATCAATAACCGCATTTACATGTTGTACAAAAAGTCACAAAATTCTGTCATTATATACATAGTTGTTTTTCTAATTGAAATCAAAAAGCAGTCAAAATGACTTCTTCGGGCAATCTAGTGTTAATGAAGATATACTGCCAATGTCGAGTATTCGAGCTATAACCCAATAAGAAATTATGAAATTTTACTTTACACGTAAAACCCACATGTTAAAAAGCAACATCAAGTCGTACTATTAAACAGTCGATAGATATTTGATCTTGATTTTTTTAGTTTTTTGACATGAGGGTTTACGTGTGAATTAAAATTTTATAATTTCTTATTGAATATGAATATTCAACATTGGCAGAATTGTCTTTAATAGACATCTGAATTTCCATTAATAAAAGAAGAACAATAAGATTTTAATAATGCTATATAATAATAAATTAATAAACTTCCGTTATTTTTTCTGTAATTATCAATGATAAAGAATTATACTTCTTCTGTCCCATCGTTGAAGCAATGATATTGATTTTTAAAATACAACATTACAATTAAGAATTCCCTTTCTAAAGCCGAGTCTTCTGCGCGTGTTTTTTCGAAACATTACACAAAAACATCGAAACATTGGGGCGTGGCCATACACATTTTTGTATTCGTACACAATGTTTTTTGTTTTCCGTGGTCGACGGAAAGCAAAAACATTGTGTACGGCCACGCCCCAATGTTCCGATGTTTTTGTCTAATGTTTCGAAAAAACATGCGCAGGAGACGCGGCTTAACATGTACTATAATAACTGCATGTTTACTTATTTGTCCTTCCTTCCTATGAATTGTTTTATAGTAGCAAACATACTTGTCTATGATGGAACGCTTCCGTGTGTAGTTGGATTTAGTTTTACTAACTTTCGTAATAATATAATTTAATTAGTTAATTAATATGTATCATAATTATTACTGCATTAGATGCAATCTATTTTTAATTATTAATATTATTATATTTAAGTTTATCTCTATTTAAATATTGAAATGTCAAAAAATGTATTCATTTTTCAATAATTATTTATTATAAAGTGTAAATTAAAATTATAAGCTGTATAGGCTTGTTCCCTTTGCCTTTAATGAAATGGCAATTAAGAAGACAATTGTCATTTTCGCTAGACATGGTTTTGGCGGGCTTTTAGATATATTTAGGTTATGTCTTTTTTTTTTTTGGAAAAATATATTATTATTGTTATTAATACCAATGTTAGCATTACTGTAGTCCTAAATTTAGATCAGGTTAAAAAAAATCTTGTTTTCATTTACTCACCAATGCGAATTACATGCAAAATGAATACATTTTTCTTTATTATATTTTAAAATAATTCGAATTTATTTTCTTGTTAATCGATTTGAACAGTCATCGAATTTTGATTTTTTAAATTCTCGAACGCATTTAGGTTATAAGATGAAATTTTAGTGAAACCCTTACACTGCCTGAAATATCCTGATTTCAGGAATATTAACCTGTTGTAGACTTACAAGCGTGTTGTAGATCTGTAACTTAAATCGATACCTTTCATTAAATACTAAGATCAAAGAAACATTTTAAAATAAATAATTACAAGTGTGAATTACTAAATGTCAGAATTGAATTCTACACGAATAATACTAATTTTAGGTATGTGTCCTACGACACCCAATGGAAAGTTAGTTGTAAACTCGTTGCTATTTTATATGGAAATCGTTAATGAACCCATAAAATTCCAAATTGATTCTCAGCATATTTATATTGGTCTCAATTGGTTAATGTTTTTATTAAAATTTCAAAGCTAGTTTTCTTATTAACACTAGATTTACCAGATCAGTCAAAATGACTGGTCTTGCAAGATCAAATTAAAATTCCTACTGCATCTAACATTTTCTTTAATTCTTCTAATCTTCTTTAATCTATAACAGAAGAATTAGTTTTATGAACTTTATATTATTATTTTATATATATTTTTAACAGATATATATATTTTTTTGTTTTGGTATAAATAGGTATATTTAAGCTGGTAAATCTAGTGTTAAACATCGAACAGACTATAACAGATATAGACTAAACATTTATATGTAATTGTAAAGTCTTCAGAAATCTGATATTATTATTTGATATGCCCGAGTAAGTAGCATATATAGTTTAGATTGATACATTTTAGGTTAAAAATAGCGAATGAAAAGGTTTATGAATTTGAGAATCAAAACTCAACGAATAAAACACTACAATGAGTTATTACAAATTATCATGTATTTTAAGACTGTTCAGTTTTGATTAGAAAAGATGATGAAAATTTAATTTCATTGGTGATGTTCTGGGAACGAAGGTATTGGTTTTATCATTTGGAGGTATCGTCGGACCAATCGCCGGGTACTTCGTCGCGTGTGTAGTCAAATAAGTCATAGTTGTAGGTGTGTTTTAATATTAATTTAAAACTTAGATATTTAATTAAATTTTAAATTTATCTCGGTTCTGAACCTTCTAGCTTATACTCGATTCTTTGTTATTTTCGAAAAGAAATAAATATAATTGTATATAATGATATATTTATTTGTTTTATTGTTTTGAATTTTTATTAAATTCCATCCTATATGGTTGATACGTAGCGAGGAGTAACGTTTTAAGACAAAATTCAAATTGCAGTGCCATCTAGTGGTGACTATATAAAATAGATGCAAATGTTTATTTGTTAGTTCATTACTTAGTTTTCGTAATTTCTACTAGATGGCGCGACAAATTAATTCATAGAGAAAAGCATAGATGGCGCTGCTTATAATTATTAAAGTAACTTATGACATTTTAACTGCTTTATTAAATATATTTTTTACAGTACCAAGTTATGTGATCAAGCGTCTATTAGTTCATTATACATACGTTAATAACTAGAGTAACCATAATTCCATTAGCCAGCGATGATTTTTGTCAGAGAAATATACGTGGCAACATAAAAATAAATTTGTATCAGTAAAAACAATACCAATGTTGTTAAATACACGGTTATTTGACTTCTTGTTTAATATAATTAAATACAACTACTCGCTGTCATTTAAAAGTGAAATAAATGACGTATTTTCTATGTTGTTGCCGAGTATGCTTCAATATACTAGATATATAGATTATAGCGAGTGGAACATAAGCCACGTAGAAGTATGTTGACCCTACCCCACCTCGGGCACGTGCCTTAACATTTATTTATCAATTACAAACGAAGAAGATTTGAACTTCTCGCTCTGCCGGCCGACTGTGGCGAGCTGGAACGAACCCGCTACGTACAACTAAAGACTATGTACAATATTGTTCTGAATACCAAAGATATTCATAGTCAACGACTTTTACTTCAACTACAACACTACAAATAAAAAATTAAAATGCTCATATCAAATTTTAATACAAACGGAGTCAAATTACTTATCTGTATAAACCCCTACTAATATTATAAATGTGAATGTGAGTTTGTTACAGCTGTTTGGAATTTTTCTATATTTATTTTTATTTTCATCTGTCATTTTTATATATTTTCATCATAGTTATCATATTGATTCATTTCTATTGAAGTAATCTCTGATGACATAAATGCGAGCGAAGCCGCGGGTAAAAGCTAGTATATAATAAAGAAAAATAGATTGATTGCATTAATTATTATTTTTTCAGCCAATATACCACCAGGTCTTATCAACATGGTAAGTTGTCTACAATTACAGAGCGATTTAAAGTTGTCATTGTGCATAGTTTGTTTGTGTAGATTCTTCGATGTTGCATTGAGTATCTCGGAAGCTATTTTCATGAGAGAAACTATTACCAGATTGTTAGTTTCAATTATGTTATTAGAACCTAGCGATATATTGGACATATGACTATTTCAAAGCTCGTCTCCAAAACTGGGCGCTTGCCCCACCGTGGCTCTGACCTGTAAGGTACCTAATCAAACCTAAAAAACATAATTATTTATTTTAGATAGTTCGAATTATACACACAGATATAGGATGCTATAGGGTGTGGGTGTAACCTTTTTTATATGAAAAAATTAACCAGGGTAAGACCGGGTATAGTTTGCTACTTACATATTATTTTGGACTGCTGCTCCACCCTGAGCCCATGCCCAGGATGTAAAACTAATAATATTTATTAAAGTATTTATCTAAATAAATCAGTGTGTCACTATATCCGCAATCATCGTCGCCTGTACTCTACCTCGGGTACAGGTAAAGCACACTTAACGCAATTTTTTTATGCTCACAATTACGTCTGCGTGTGTGTTTGTGTCCATTACCGGGTTAACTGTTTTTTTGAGGCTGCCTATGTTTTATTATTAAAACTATAACTAAAAAACAAGTAATTTACGCCATTCTATGTTGAAATACTTTATTAGCAAAGTGTACTTGCACCGTAGTCAGGTTTTGGAGGTTCAAACTCCCTCCAAAAGGTTAAGATATAAACATTCATAAAATTAAAATAAAGACGGTTGTGTTATATCTTATTAATTACTATTCCTACACTAAAATAATGTGATTTGGATTCCCTATCACCCCGCCATTGTCGATTTATTGGAGACTAGCTTTTGCCAGCGCCTTCGCTCGCGTTAAGAAGTATTATTATTAATTAGGTTTAGTTTGTGTGGCTTTACTTTTGTTTAACGTGTGTTAAGTAGTTATCACCATTCCTGTCGTGGGTCATAATTGAAAACTTGCTCCAGTTATTAACCACATATCTGTCAATTTTTAATTTCAGTTCAATCAGTCGAAAATCTAATAAGATTTATACAAACTTTCATCCCTTATTTTATCCCCTTGGGGGTAGAATTGATCAAAATCCTTTCTTAGCGGATGCCTACGTCATAACATCTACCTGCATGCCAAATTTCAGCCCGATCCGTCCAGTGGTTTGGGCTGTGCGTTGATAGATCACTATGTCAGTCAGTCAGTCAGTCACCTTTGAGTTATATATATTTAGATTACTGATTCCTATGTGCAATACTTTAGAAGATTAGTTATTATTTATTTGATTGTAAAAGAAAACATCCATTTTGATAACCGTAATGTATATATTGTTTATTCGAATTGACAAGTGGTAGCATATATAAGAGACATATAAAATACTCTTATTATAAACATAGCCAGTAATATAGATTACATAACAACGAGTTCCAACACGATTATCCGAACGCATTCTTTCCTGTATTGTCAATTGAAACAATAACTAAACAACACAAAAACAAAACTAATTGTTACGAACTTTTTCTTTTATATTAGTCTAGCTGCTAGCATAACATATGACCACACTCCGCCTGATGTTAAGCTAGAGCAGGGGTAGGCAACGCGGCGCCCCTGATCGTTTTTCAATGCGCCCTCGCTGGACTAATGTAAATGTATGATAGCCAGAGCGATTTACTTGCTCTTGTCAACGGCGATATATAGCAAGTAGTCAGTTGAGTTTAGAATAGGCATGTGGACAGATTTGTAAAATATGCGCCCTCGGTGATTTTCAAATTTAGTATTGCGCCCTTAAAGAAAAACAGGTTGCCGACCCCTGAGCTAGAGTGTGGTCCATGAGCATAGACAACTGATCAGAGGATCCATTTTTACAAGGAACCCCCTCTGATTACAACTGGGTACTTCTAACCCAAAAAAACAGGCTCAAATAAGTAAATTAATACATGAAGTTATTTTGGAAAAAAATACTTTAAAGGCATTGTAATTACTAATTTCTCAAGTCTATTTTGCACTTAGCTTTTTCGTAGTGTTTGAAATTTATGAGCGACAGAATAGCATCCGTATTACAGGTTACTAAATAGTATTCGTTTTTAATAATTTTAATAACTTTTCTTCCAATATATGTTGAACACAACTGTTAGCAGAGGCGGCTCGTCCTAAAGAGCGCTGGTGCAGTGCACTCCCACGAAAATTACAGAAGTAATCGATATTTCTTCATAATACATACTATCCTTACATTACATTCATTCTATTCTACTATTACAATAGTATATTATATGACCTATATCTACGCCGCTGTAATATAAGTTCTGTAATTTTCGTGGGAGTGACTGCACCAGCGCTCTTTAGGACGAGCCGCCTCTGACTGTTAGGTTAGCAAATTTAGCTTAATTTTTTTTCTATATAATTGTTATTGTTATGTGTGGGATTGTTAACTGTTTGTTGTGTATGTTTAAATAAATAAATAAATAAATTCGCTGACTCCAAGCTAAGATACCCTGCGCTTTGGGTATCACAAAATATTTATTCAAATCGGATTCGAATACGAAACGAACACGAAAGACTTGTGTGTTTCCATAGGGTTATAAAGGCCGTCTATACCTATATATGTATATGTAATTAAAGTATTTATATAGAAAGGTTAGTATATATCTTAAAAAATAATCTAAATTATCAAATAAATATACGTTAGTTATTAGCATGCCGGCGATCATTGCGTTAAACAGTTTATCTTGCGAAATTTTACTTTGAAACATTAATTAGTTATTAAAAATTTTGCAACAATAATAAAAATAATTTTAATGGTTTATTTTTAACTGTAAATATTAATAATTTATTAATATAGTTGAGATATACAAAAAGATTTGCATCCAATGGTATCACATACCCTGGGACTGATTACGTAGTTACAATCCAAAATTAAATCACATTATTGAAAAAAAAAAAATTAAAATACACATATTAAATATATGCCTATATAAAACAAAAGACAAATTCAAAAGAAAGTATTGAAATATAATAGAATTGGCGTCGAGATTTATAGTAGAGAAAAAGAAAATCTTGTGAAAAACAAATTTGGACCGGTCGATCTAGTGTTCATTAAGAGAACCGTGGTAGTAACCCGCAAAAAGTCTTCTAAATTCATTTGTTTTTGCGAATAAGTTCCAACAATATTACAATAAAGCAAACCATTTACTACATATTTACAGAATTATAAAACGATAGTGACTGAGGAATTTCGAGTTTGAGTTCAGAACACCAAATAGATTCTAAAATTAATTAATTAATTGTAATCCAAAATTATACACACACGTAGATTTAGTAAAATTAAAATAAAACTACATCCAGTTTGTAATATTCATTCAAATTCAACTATACTATTGGTTGATATTTTATGAGATGAGAGATCGGGATTAAAAATGTAAAAGAGAGAGTCGCTATATAATGAAATATATACATACATATATACATATTTCATTATTTTTATAGTCGATGAGTGACTACCTGATGTTAAGTTAGCATAGAACACCAAAAGATTCTAAAATTAATTAATTAATTTATATATATAAAACTCAAAACTATACACACTGACGTAGATTTAGTAAAATAAAACTACATCCAGTTTGGACGATATTCATTCAAATTCAACTATACTATTGGTTGATATTTTATGAGATGAGAGATCCGCTATTAAAAATGATAAAAGAGAGAGGCTATATAATGAAATATATATATATATATATATATATTTTCGACTGATTGAACTATATATATATATATATATGAAATATATATATATATATATATATTTCAAAATTTTTATTGTAGATGACTGATACCTGATTAATAATAATACATAGAACGGGGCCACAAAGATGTCTGCAAGCAACAACTGGTTAGTTTTATATATATAACTAGCTTTTGCCAGCGGCTTCGCTCGCGTTAAGAAGTATTATTATTAATTAGGTTTAGTTTGTGTGGCTTTACTTTTGTTTAACGTGTGTTAAGTAGTTATCACCATTCCTGTCGTGGGTCATAATTGAAAACTTGCTCCAGTTATTAACCACATATCTGTCTATTTTTAATTTCAGTTCAATTAGTCGAAAATCTAATAAGATTTATACAAACTTTCATCCCCTATTTTATCCCCTTGGGGGCAGAATTGATCGAAATCCTTTCTTAGCGGATGCCTACGTCATAATATCTACCTGCATGCCAAATTTCAGCCCGATCCGTCCAGTGGTTTGGGCTGTGCGTTGATAGATCACTAAGTCAGTCAGTCAGTCAGTCACCTTTGAGTTTTATATATATAGATATAGATATAGATTTCCATAAAAATGTGTGAACCTGGAGTAAGATACATATTTATATCTTATATTTACATCCAATATACTTTTAAAATATGTATTTTGAGTAAGCTAGTAATATCTGATTTCTTTGAAGATATATTCTTTGAAATTTAGTTAAGCGTTTTTTAGTTAAATTTAAATTATATTAGTAATAAAAAAGACAAGAATATTCCGTTAACACATACACACATACAGCACACAAACAAAAGCGTATGCGCGTGTGTAAATGAGAGAAAAAACGACGCGTGCGCATCTACTTGTGTGACTGTCTCGCTCATACGTGTGGGATTGAAACACGCCTCTCTTTTCTTCGCTTAGTCATAAACATAATTGAAGTTAGGCAACCTTTTTTTATTCATACGCATGTGTGGATGGACAGACGGTAATGTACAAATGAGGAATTTATTTGGTTACGCCCATTTTTAACAAGATTTTTTTTGTAAATGTAGGTAAATATAATGTAAAATAATTTGGACTATATTAAAATTATTTATTTTTAATTTGAGGCTTTAATCTGTCAGGACATACAGCCCCATAGTGCCTTTAGAGTCCCAAGGTTGCCAAAAATTGCCATAAAATGACTTTCATCGCAAGCGCTGCGAAAACTATTGATGATAGAACAAAAAAATGTTCTACAATATTAAAGAACATATCAATATCTACAAAAAATGTCTCGATAGCATATGTCTAACTATTGTACTTATGTCATTGTAACTACTTTTTAACACTTTAACAGTTAAATTCCAAGTTATCTATACCTTTGCATTGATCCTTATCCAAATAAATCACTACGCGAACGAAGTCGCATGCAACAGCTAGTAAATAATATAGAAAGTACATTTCTAATAGTTCTGTCTACCCCTTAGTGATAATTGTAGGCGTGAAGATGGCAGCTGACAGTAATATTAACCTATGTAGAAGTCTTCCTTGGCCGTTACGTTTTGTTGCTACTTTCTTCGTCTCGGCTCGCCGCTCGCGCATCACGGGGTTGTCTACTAGTGAGGTAATAATATCGATAGTATAAATTGTATCGATTTAAAAAAATAATTTTATTAGCAATACAGCGCAACCTTGATATCACGATACTGAAGGGAATCAGAAAATAATTTGTTACAATGAGGTTAGGTTGGTCTACGATTCGTTTTAACAAGGTTAAAAAATATATTAATCTCAGCTTTACGTAGGTACTAATCTGCTTTCCCTGTTATAGTGAACGATTTCCTTAAATAGAGGTAAATTTGTAAACATAGAAAATTCGTTATAAACAATTTTTTTTTTAACAAATGTATTCGTAATGTGAAGGTATATTTTGCATTAGCTCTTACGGGCAGTTCTAGGGGATTTCGAAAAATTCGTTAAATCGAGGAAATCGTTATATTGAGGGTATTCAAAGTATTAAAACAAGATACTTCAATTTCATATTAGTTATAATTTAAGGTCATATCTAAAAGTGTTTTACCCGTTCATTTGAATATAAGTACAATAATAAATTTATCGATATAACGTTTAGTAACATCACTACACTCTTAGTATAAGAACGGAAGTGGTATAATTGTCGATGGTCTTCCCCTACTTGTAAGAAAGGGAATGTAAAAACGGATAATGTTTTAGACCATACTTAGAATTCACCGCGGCTTCGTACGTAACGTAAACACAATTGTTTCGGAAACATATATCTACCAGCTTTTACCCGCAGCTTCGCTCGCATTTAAGTCATTAAATAAGTATCAGAGATCATTGCAATAGAAATGAATCAATATGATAACTATATTTTCTTGCTTGGCTGGGATTATCGATTTTTTTAAAATTACTACACACAATGATGTTTCCTAACCTCAAAAATTCAAATAGTTTTATACTGAAATAAAAATAAATATAGAAAAAATCCAAACAGCTGAAACTATAGTCAATTGGAAACTGCAGTAATAAAATATATTTTTTTTAATAAAAAGTATCCTATGTTACTTCTAGTACCTCCAAAAATATGTGTACAAAGTTTAATGATGATCGGTTAAGTAGTTGTTGTGTAAAAACGTCACAAACAAACTCACGTTCACATTTATATTATTAGTAGGGATAGTAGAGATGTGTTCTAGACCAATCGGAATTGTCAATCGTTAAATGATGGAGTGTTTAAATTGAATTGCGATTGTTTCCATATAACAATAAATACAGGACAAGCCAAGAATATAAGGACAACTAAGACCCAAAACAAATACTAGTTTTACTATTAAAACCACTGAATCGTGTGGTTAGTGAAGACAATTATTTATCTTAAAAAAAAACAGTAATAGATGCTCTTTCCTACAACAAAACGAAATATAAGAAACATTTGATATTATTTATTTATTACAAAATAAGATTTGTATTTTTGTATGTTTGTAACGAATTGGCTCAAAAACTACTGGATCGATTTCAAAAATTCTTTCACCATTTCAATGCTACATAATCACTGATTACTATAGGCTATATAAATTACACTAAAACTACAATAATGTAATCCAAGGTTGTTTTTAAAATTGCCATCAAAGCGTCGTTGAAATATGAAACATCATTAAACTTCATAGTACTTTATATCGTCATTACTACGCAAACGAAGTCGGGGGCAACAGCTAGTATATTATAAAAAAGACCTCTGCTATTACAAACCGAATGAAATTTTAATTATAAGATAGGACAAGTTCCAGAGAATTGAAGACAATGTTACGTTTTAGAAATTAATGAATATAATCATTGTATAGCGTTCAACAAATTTTTATTTTTATTTTTTTATTGATAGCCCAGCATATGACCACACTCAGCCTGATGTTAAGCTAGAGTACGGTCCATGAGCATAGACAACTGTTACCACAGGCACTCCACTATGCCGGCTTGAGGAGACGAATGTGCTCTGTCCAAATTAACAGGGCACACTCCTCTCGTTATCCCGGCTACTTCCAAGCTGATCCCGAAACGCGACAAAATACGACAATCACACTTAAAAATTAATAAAAAGTAATATAAATAGAAACTAGAAAGAATAATAATATTTATTATTATTATTTATGAAAAACAAATGTCATTTTAAAAATTAATAGTTTTTTTTGTTTTCTCCAAATGTAGATAAATAACTTATTATAAAATAATATTGTGTAAAATAGCGAGTGGTATATTATTACAAATGTTATTGAGAACGTAATAATAGTGGAGTAGTCGAAAACGGTCGATGAGGCCGCGCGTGCGCCTATCACCGGATCATTCTTAACATTTAACAGTGGCTCTCAAAGTTTTGTAAATTATATTTGGTATGATGACTGCAGATTTAACCCTAAGTATGCTATATATTACTATTTATTCGAGTTATATTTGTCAACCATAGTAAAAAGTACACCCAGCTACTGACACTGCTTTTAAAAATAAATAGAATTCGAAATGTTCCTTATATATTTTTACAGACACTAGTTTCAAATTATATTAATGTTTTATTTAGATGGAGCTAGAAACGTCAACGTCGTTGTAACATTCTTTACTGTAAATACTGTTTAAATGTTATGTTTTTTAGCGCGTAGCAACCACGGTGGCTACATCTGTAAAAAATAGTTTTCCTATCCATTCGATACTTAAATAAAAATATATGTAAAACTTTGAAAACCACAGACGAATAAAAGTCAGTTACAATACAGTGGCCGTTACAATTTAAGCGCGGAATCTGTCTTCCTGTAGAGTAGGATAGAGCTATCATTATACGCTGTGAACTAAGCGAGATAGCGATATTTTCACCTGTTGGTGTACTCCGCGCAGTGTCATCGTTGTTTTTCCCTCCATTTCTAGCTTCTGTTTCGAGTTGTTTTTTAATTAAAATTTAATAGTTCAATCTTGTTTTATTTTTATTATGTACCAGTTCGAGATGCTGTGATTATCTATTGAGATTATTGTCTCATTAATTATTTTATTAACTGGTTATTGCTTGTTAAATTTATTTTTAGGATATTTAGAGATTTTCTTTTTTCAAATTTTCAATTGTTTTATTATTAAATTATAGCAGTCGACCTGTGACGTCATTCAACAACTTCCACTATGCTGACTTTTTCACTTTACTTACAAAATCTATTCTGAGTAACAAATTGTACTTATATATTTATGGTTTATTTCATCAAAGGATTTCAACACCAGGGATATTAGATTTAGAAACCTTTTAGAGACTATAACAATAAGGATGTTTTTTTCATCACAGACAGGCAACACTAACAATAAACAAGGGTGAAATGTCGACGCTGTAGTTTTTAATATTAAAGACTTCAACGCGTTTCTAATTAGTTACTATGTGAGCGCACAAAATAATTACGGATATGTCGTCCCGGGGTAGTACCACCACTTTCAAGCGTGAAGTGACCTAGTCGCGTTTCAACTTGGAAGTAGCCGGGATAACAAGAGGAGTGTTCCCTGTCAATTTGGACAGAGCACACTCGTCTCCTCAAGCCGGCATAGTGGAGTCTGTCTGTGGTAACAATTGTCTATGCTCATGGACCGCACTCTAGCTTAACATCAGGAATGTGGTCATATGCTAGGCCAATATAATAAAAAAATAAATTATCACAAACAATTGAAATTAGCTGCTGTCTACTGGCATCTTATTGGAATTAGATTTATTCCTAGATAATAATAATAACATAGGCTTATAATAAAATATATATAATATAGGTTAGCGAACATTGGTTACGAGATTTCCAATTGATATTTAACTTTAATAATCATCAAGTAATAAGTTGTTTTGTGTGCTATCCATGGCGGTTGTTTAATAATTGTAAATCAGCCATTCTCAAAGTGTGTTCATCGGAACCCTAGGGCTAAAATACTGCAAAAAATACCTACCAAAGGGAGATTATAAGGTTACATATAAATATTCCAACTAAATATTACATTGCAATATGATTATTCATAAATACATATAAATCAGTTTTTTATAATTATATTAAGGCTTTTTCCTTAGCCAAAAAACAGTTTGAGAGCCGCAATTGTAAATAATTATTTTAAATCAAGAAACGTAAAATAATGTTCATTTCATTATTATATACCTAAGGGTAAGAAAATCAAAAGTAGTAAACACAAGTTATAGTAGCATGGTAATTGCCACTGTGAATGGAATGCATTTGTCCCCTAAGCCGGGATAGTGTGAGCTACCATTCCACACCCACATCAGTGGGCTTATCACGAATTTTAGTCTGGCTTTCGAACCGAGTTCGCTTCAAGCGATTTGTATGGAAATTTGAGCAGCGCCACCGCGTACCGATTTGGAACTACAATATTTTAGATACTTTTTGTTAATTTTCGAACGTCTCGATCTTTCGTTCATTTGATAGATTGCTGGTGCTCGTTAGTCGTTAGTAAAAATGCATGATCCCGATTGCTAACGGATCCGTTTTACGTGTGACAGCTCGATTCGAAAGCCAGACTAAATTCGTGATAAACCCACTGTAGTCAGTAGTTGTGTCTGTGGGATCATATATGAAGCTGCTATATAATAATAACACTAAAAACAATCGTTTGTAATAAATATGCTTTGTGTAATTACATAATTAATTATTAACAGGTATATTTTAGCTTTATAATAGAACCTCTGAGAACCTCCTCTTATAGATGATATCTATAAATAAATAATTATTAAAAAAAAGTATTTTTTATTGATGAAAATTATAGAAATGTCGAGCTTCTAGGTTTAGGTACTGAATTTGAACTCTGAAAATATGTTTTTCAGTTATTTCCCTTTCAAGATAAAGCGGAATATAGAACATATAACATATGCAATTTTCCTCTGAAACCTTATATTACCTTTATATAATATATAAAGTTTGCATAAGGTATTCAAACATCACGAAGTTATCTATGTATGTACTAGTCTAGTGTGACAATAATTCTATAAGAAATCGGGATAATTATTAATTGCGGAAAAACAAAGGTAAGCACATGCTTCCTTTTTCAAGGAGATATAAGGAAAGGATAAATACGTCTACATATATATATATTAAACTAATCGTTGTCATTTAAAATTCAATTTTCGTGTTTTAATTGAAATAGCTTCTAAATATAAAGGAAAAACATAATGAACTGTGAGTTAGTTATCAGTTTATATGTGAGACAGGACTAATATTTTTTAATTATTTATTTACTTTTAGTAAATGGGCTCCAATAGAGCGCTTTTACTCGTCAATACAAATACGAATATAAATTTATTAATTTAATAATTATCAATTTGATTTAGCTGCTGTATACTGGCATTGTCCACTTACATACTAATATCATAATAATCTACTATGATGTAGAAGAATAGCTGCTGTATAGGGGCATTGTCATCCTATTGTATACCTAAGGGTAAACATAAAATGACATAGATTATGTCCAAGCTTTTTTATCAGTAAGATATTCATCTAACATGTAATATGTATACATATATATGTAGTTCCTTTTATATCTAATTCATGATGTAGGCCAGTCGAAATGAATATGGGCTTCTAGGACAGTTGTCCTCAAGCCGGCATAGTGGATAGGTGTACCAAAATTTATAGTTTATATATTTGTTGTAATAAAAAAGTTTCTATTAGTGTAATTGCAAAGTCTCATTTTCCAAGAACTAATGTTATCCCTTCAAAATACATGACAGTGTAAGGTAAGCTAGTGTGCGCCCGCGCAGCCTGTCCGTTCCACCTTACCGCATTTGTAAACCAACTTCCGACGCGAGTGGACGCTGCCTATTTCTTCACGAAACAATTTATGTAAAGTGATGTGTACATTGTGAATTCGGAATAACTATTTAGTGTTTAAAAATAAGACCTAGGTTTTGTCTAAAAAGTGTTTTAACAGTTCATTTAGAAAGTTTTATAACAAAAAGCGAGTTACGTGTTTTTTTCGACGAACAACTTTAACAAATTTTCTTTGCTGTTTGAGGTAAGATTTTTTTTTATAAATTTTAGTCTAAATCTCTTAGGTTTATATTTAGAGCACAATAAATTGACTTTTTCTAAAAAATATATTCACTTAATAAAACTTATTGGATTCGTTATTTAACTGTTTTACGTAATGATTAATTTTGCAACTCGCTGTAGAAAAATACGCTTTGAATTTTATTTATTACTAAACACTTTTATGTAAGCTAATTTGTAGGTATATATTTATATGTAATAAGATTTTAAACAACTTTATAGGTAACAAACTAATTAATTAAAAGGAAAACTTTAATGTACACATTTTTTATTAATATATAATACAACATTTATTATTGTAACTACTGTGCAATTTGATTGAATTGTTATTTTTTTATTTTTTTTAAATAAAATACAGTTTTTTTATTACTATTTTATATACAGACAATGATTGACGAGTTTCTTGTGGTATTCTTCTCGTCATACGCCTTTTCGAAGCCATGATAGTGTCTAACGATGAGCAAGTGCACGCCTTTAGTGCCTATGCTAATAAACGATTTTCATTTTCATTACAAATTAGGACATTCGGACAAGGACAATAAAAACAAAATTATATTTTCCAAATTTTCCGAAATAAAAAAAAATAGTTGGTAATTTTCTTTCATAGTATTAGGCCTCTCAATTCAATTAAAAAACCTTCCATGTGTCGTCGGCGGTTAAAAACGCATCCTTCTCCGTCATGTGTTTTTTTATGCATTTAATTTTATTATTATTATTGTTGTCAAACTATAAAAGATGCATTTACCTGTAATATTTGAGTAATAAAAAAAGTACAAGCTTAAAAGCTAAAGATTGAGACAAAACTACCCGCAGAAACAAATTTAAATTTAACTATATAACGTTTGACTTAGACATTCTAAATTTAAATCTATTCCAAATTCAAATCTATATTTTGTTTCGAAATTATTTATTCCTTTGTTTTTCGGATTTAATGGATTTAATGTTAATTTAGAACTGTGATATCTTAAAGTTATTTTATATTATAATTTGTTAAGGAGATTTATCTATTAACTTTAGAATCCAATTGGGGGCTCAAATATAATTGAATCCAAACAGAGAGAACATAAGTTTTAATTTTTTAGACACTCTTTTGACTTGACCGGAAGCAGACTTGACTGTGTGTAAGTTATAATAATAAATTGGTAAAATCATATTAATAATTGAAAATAATTCAACTCATTTTTTCATAGAATACAAATAAACAGACTAATTTTTCAAACTATTATATGAAACATAACACGGGCCGGTAAATCAAATATTTCTTAATTTACTTAATTAGGTTTTCGTTATAATTTATTATAAAAATGTATTAAAAATTTTATTACAATACTAAACTAGTCGAATTAAAAATTTATAGTCAAATCAGACACTGTGGTAAGCCGCAAAAGGCCATTTAAATTAGTTAAGTTTGTTTTACTAATTTTAAACCTCATACAACCATTTAATATATTTTGTCCCTTTCCATTACATTTAAAATAAAGTAGGACCGAATGAAACAAAACACTATTTTATTTATTATTAAATAGAAAAGCGAAATATAATAAAGCATCATTACAGTTTTCTTTACCAGTTTTTGTTTTATGAATTTTTAATTGATTTTCGCTTTTCGTAATCCATCTCTGTTTTATAGGTATAGTCACTTAAATAATTTATTTAAAAAATTATATTATTATTATATCTTAAGGTAGTCCAATACTATATATCAGCGGTTCTCAAACTTTTTTGGCGAAGGAAAAAGCCTTAATATAATTATAAAAAACTGATTTATATGTATTTATGAATAATCATATTGCAATGTAATATTACGTAATATTTAGTTGGAATATTTAGATGTAACCTTATAATCTCCCTTTGGTAGGTATTTTTTGCAGTATTTTAGCCCTAGGGCGGAACACCACTTTGAGAATGGCTGCTATATATAAATGAAACAATTGATTGTGGTACTAATAGCAATAAAGAGTGAATAGTGGGTCAAACATTGGTACCTACCACCGTAATTACAAAACTAACATATAGAAAAATATAAAAAAATATATATTTAAAAAGCCTACAAGATATAACGCGTATAACCTAGACCCTATAACATTACAATCGTAAAAAAATTCCCACACTTGAAAATAATCATTAGACACGCGGAAAAAAGACGTACATTACATTTTTTTTTATTTAAAAGCCTTTAAAAATGAAAATGAAAATCGTTTATTAGCATAGGCACTAAAGGCGTGCGCTTGCTCATCGTTAGACTCTACTATGACGAGAAGAAGACCACAAGAAACTCGTTAATCATAGCTTTTATTTAATCATAGCATTTAGTTAGTAAATTGACTCTATTCATGGAATCAAATACAATAAAGGAAATTTCTGAAAATTACAAATTAATTTTTATATAGTAGTAGCCTTAAAATCCCAATGTTATGTTAAGAAAAGTTAGTCGGTATCATGACTGTGACTTCGTTTATGGTTAAGACAAGCGAAGTTACATAGTTTGGAATCGAATCTACGTCTTCAACGTGCCCGCATAGAAATTAATTCATTCACACAAAATGTTTAGTTGTTTGCGTCAACAATGCCGGCGGTAACCGATCGCCTTTCGACTTTTTACTCGAGTCCGCGGTTTAAAAAAAGTCCGAGAAAAAACTATATCGACCGGCGACGGTGACTTTCTAAAAGTGACCGAATTAATCTTACTCACTTTGCATATTGTTGTCAATATATTGGATTTTAGCTTCACATTTGGATTATCTTACTAGGAGACTAATAAACGCGGCAGTAAACCGTATAGAGCAGTGTTTCTCAACGTCAACGGGCCCACGTCCCACAGGGGGGCAATTTGACTGTTAAGGGGGCAATTCGAAAATGGACTCATCACGAGTTTAACCCTGTCGCTCCGGGCCATTTAAATTTAACGAAAAAAGCAAATTCTTAAATAATTGCGGTAGATAATTATTACAAATACATAAAGAAGGGTGCAAGAATTTTAGAAAGGCTAAGGTGGGACTTGGCTCAAATAAGGTTGGGAAACACTGGTATAGAGACTTTTAAATTAAATTATACTAGCTGTTGCCCCCGACTTCATTCACGTAGTAATGAAGATATAAAGTACCTACTATGAAGTTTAATGATGTTTCATATTTCAACGACACCTGCCCTCACGTGACAACCCGTTCGGAGACCTCCTGTAATTTATATAGCCTATATTTACAGTGATAATGTAACAGCATTTTCTCAAAAATAACTACAGAAATTCACTTAATTGAGACAAAAATAAAAAATAATTATAAATAAACATAACGTACATAGAATATTGAGAACTTCATCACAAAGCACTCAAACCCAGTATGTTTTTTTAATTCATATTTAAATTTAATTATATTTCTAATATTAGTTATAATAATCGGTAATTCATTATAGACCTGCGCTCCTTCCACCATAACACTTCTTTTCCCAGGATTCTTATCTCATCTTTGTTTCGTGTTTTTTTTTTGTCAAATTTGATTGTGTATGAGATATAATCGTTAATAGGTCGATATTTGGTAAAACGTCACAGAAGTACAGCTGATGTCCATGGAGCGCATCAGATCCGTGTGACTAGCCAAGGATGAGAAGACACGTGAGTTGACCAGACCGTTCAATGCGTGGCACCGGAACAGTTCGATAGCTTACGTCTATTTTGATTCGCTCAGTGGCTGCCTTCGGAAGGTTCAAAAAAACATGTAAACAACTGCGTCACTGAATTTTGTACAGGTTTTCTTTTAGGTAATTTAGGTTTCTTACAATACAAAAACATGTTTGCTTATAGACCAAAATAGATACGGATATAGACCTCACGTTATATATATGGTACCTACTAGCTGTAAGGAAAGACATTACACAAATATTTAATTCATTTTGAGTCATTTTATTGATTTTGTTCATTTGACGACAATATTGTCTGTTCAATGTGAGCTGTCATGAGCTGTCACGGCAATTTATGAAATTCATCTACCTGTTTTCGACAGTCGGTCGTACCAATACAGAAACCTTTGTGGACTCATGCACAACAACTTTGCTAAAGATCATCACATGATCAAATGCATAGTTTACGATTCTATAAAGGACATACAGACAAACATTCATTATTTATATGTATGGAATGAAAATAGCGATACTCCAGTACTAATACGAATTGGTCCAACAAACATTATCAGACAGTTTAAGAAATAAACAATTATTAAACAATTGAGAATTAGGGGAAACTCGGAGGGGGGGGGGGGGCTGCTCAGGAATACTTATAGGCATAATCATTCACGAAATTACGGATTTGATAGCAACGTCACTACTTAGGGCTTATATGTCAAAATTCTCGGATATGCCTGAGTAGACCCCCAGAAATAAATGCCTATTTTTTATATAACATAACATCTGTAGTGTTGTCTTAGTTAGTTATATTTTATGTATATTCATAGAAACGACGGATGATCAAGCTGCAGTCTGAAATCTAAGAAACTATCACACAGTTAATCAGTGTCGACTGAACAATCAACCCTTGTAAAATTAAAACCTGTTTCCAGGGTAGTTATATTAACATTTTGGCAACTATAAACGACATAGAGTATATGTATGAAAGTTCAATAAGATTTAAAAATAAATAAAAATATTCTTAGTTTAAAAATGTATTATTCCATAGATGAATATTCAATTATTTTAAATAGCAAATAATAATATGTCTGTATTATTTATATATTTATTGTTTTTTGTTTTTTTTTTAAATAGTTTATATTAATTTAGCTCATATTGTAATTGAGTACCTAGTATTTAGAAATGTAATTATATTTTTTTACTGTATTTAATGTTGTATAGGTAGCTATATATTTTTTATTTTATTTTAAAAAAAATATTTTTATATACATATTATTGGACATATATATGTATTTTATATACATATATGTATTAATTTGACATTTACTGTAACCACTGTAATATGATTTATAAATTGTTATTCACTTTTTTTTTCTGAATTAAAATTCAGTTTTTTTTTATTATCATTACTTTATGTACAGGCTATGATTGACGAGTTTCTTGTGATATTCTTCTCGCCATACGCCTTTCCGAAGTCACGGTAGAGTCTAACGATGAGCAAGCGCACGCCTTTAGTGCCTATGCTAATAAACGATTTTCATTTCATTTCAAGACGAATGTGCAGCGCCAAGACAAACCGGCACTGGTTTTTGGCGCCAAGGCAACAAATTTGTAATAGATATTTAAGAAAAAAAAACTAAACGAAACGATGTAAATATCTCCAGAAGTAAAACAATTGAACGTGTTAATTTAATTTAATATCGTATTTATAATTAAATTATCAATCACAATTTTTTGTCAATAGTTCTATAAATAATCGCTATCATAATACAAAATGTAATAAAGAATTTGAATTTCCAGACGCGTACAGAATCGTCTATATACTTTTAGTTGTACTGCATTTGCGTATGACGTCACAGGTCGACTTCTATTACCAGTAATCGTGAGAAATTAGGCCACAAATCAAACACGGAAATATATAGGCGATAGTGTGTCATAAAATATCTAAACACCATTGGTGCATGAAACGAAACGGCTGCATCGACTGACTCCAATATGGATGCACGCACGGAACTGCATTAAACTGTCACTTTTTTATACAAAGACTAGTTGTCGACCCGCGACGTCGCATGCTAAAATACAATACAATTAAAAGTATAAAGACGAATATGTACTCGTCTGTAAATTAAAATTCTTTATTGTACTATGGTTACATCCCTACTAATATTATAAATGTGAATGTGAGTTTGTTTGTTACGTTTTCACGCAACAACTACTTAACCGATCATCATGAAACTTTGTACACATATTTTTGGAGGTACTAGAAGTAATATAGGATACTATTTATTAAAAAAATATATGTTTTACTATAGTTTCCAATTGACTATAGTAAAATATTGAGTATATAGTTCTATTGAAATGATATCTGATACTTATTTAATGACTTAAATGCGAGCAAAGCCGTGGGTAAAAGTTAGTATGGAATTTAACTCTCACTATACCGGCAATTAAATAATTATAAATAGTTGTATATGAGACAGTACACGTACCGCGTTCAATTCTAGACGGAATAACCTTTTCTTAACATGAAACGCAACTTGAAGCCTTTTCAATGGAGGTTCCTGCTGTCTGCAGAATTTCTTTGAACAACCTTATACTACCTTAAAGTATTTGTTCCAACTACAGCACTATGAAAATTGTGATTTCATAAAAGTATTCGATGACCTCGTTTGCCTCTGCGAAGTGTAAAAAAAACTTAAGCAACAAGTAGTGGTGACCTTTCGTTAGTTTATTTGTCGATTTTTTTTGTGGATCCTCATTTACACCGTCGATGGTCATTTTTTTTCTTTTAATAATAAGAAAATTTAGGTTAATTTTGCTGTAGTTATATAATGAAGGTTAGACAATAAATACTTTTTTGAGTAATAAAATTATAGATTTTCTTAGTAACATAGTATTATTTGCATTTTACGATGATTCATCTACCCGTTAACAGATGGCGTTATCTAAAATGTAACACACATCTAACATTTCCGCATATAAGTCGCCGCTACGTTTGAATTGATGAAATTAAACACGACTCCTAAAATCAAAAATAACTAACTCCTAAAATAAAAAATAACTCCTAAAATGTAATTTAAATTAGTTTTAATAATACGTCGAGTTATGCTTGACTTTCGTTTCGACCTTATCCACCCCATATAGCATCACACACACTCTAAATAACGACAACAACACGTCATTATTAAGCAATGAACAGTATTTTATAAGTTGCAGAAATTAATAAGAACTGCAGCTGTGTACGTTCTTTATACTTTTTTAGTAAATACATATGTATTATAATCTTCTCTGAATATATATAACTCAAAGGTGACTGACTGACATAGTGATCTATCAACGCACAGCCCAAACCACTGGACGGATCGGGCTGAAATTTGGCATGCAGGTAGATGTTATGACGTAGGCATCCGCTAAGAAAGGATTTTGATCAATTCCACCCCTAAGGGGATAAAATAGGGGATGAAAGTTTGTATAAATCTTATTAGATTTATTTCATTCATTATTACGCAGACGTAGTTGCGGGCAACAGCTAGTTTTATATAAAGTTTCAGTGTACCTATACACAATATTTAAGGGTACTTTTTGATGCATATGATTTTGTGAGGTGATGTAAAATCATAAAGATTTCACTTACATCAAAGTGAAATCATTTATAAATGATAAACGTTTAACTTCACGGCACATTTTAAACAAATAATTATTAAATATTTTATCAGTTAACCGTTTCGTTGACAGTTTCCGATCTCTTAGTTCACATTTAATGGAAATTTTAATATGACATAGTAAATTGTTTTTTTCACTGTCAATAAATAAATCTTTGTCGATTAATAATAAAAAAAACTCCAGCGTTTATAATTTTCGGCCTTCGTCTAGTTCTAAAATGTTTTGACACGAACTTGGCCTAACCTCGCCAATTTAACTTCATCTCAATTTGCGTCGGAGCAAAATGCAAGATATACTAATTATTAATTAAATCCTTATTATTATTTAACTATTTAAAATCCCCTTTTACGGCTTAATTACGTAAATACAGGGTGAGGCACGGGAACCTCAAGTTGGGCTTTAAACAATCAGTGTATTAATCGGGATAAGTAGAGACAGTATGATAGAAGGCATCTTTCATCTGACCCTTTATAAACAAATGACTTCTATCTTTCTATGTTATGATATACTTTTTCAAATTAAATTTAGAATTTCTAAATTAAAAAAAAAATTTTTGTTACAACAAGCTATAGCTAGGCTATTCATCCAAAATATCATATCGAACTGTTAATAAAACGATTTCAAGAAGTGAGTGATTAAGCTTATTAAAAATTAAATAGTTACTTAAAAATATTCCCATGAACTGGACATTGTATAAAAACCGTAACGCAGACGATTCAGAGACGTCGGCAAAATGGCGCTCGGTGACGTCACGCCGGAAGTACTCCGTTTTAAATTTGGAACGGTCGAGCGAGCAATGGCGGAACATCCGGCGAGGGAAGACGTTACAATGAACGCGCTCAACTATCATACTATAAACTTTTCTGATGATGATCATTGTTCGATGAACTGCCGCGTTTATTTTTAGATTGATGACTTTTAGTCTAGCTTCAACATCATATAGAAAAAAATTTGTTGTTTTTTTTGACTACAAAACTAATTGATGAGACCAATTGATTGTTTACTGCATATCGTAATAATCGTTTTGGTATTTAAATATTTTTATTTATTATTTATAATTATGCCTTTACTATTAAAAGTGATATTGATATGTCCATTGGTTTCTGTAGTCAATCGCTGTACATCACATAACAGTTGCGATGAATCGTTTAGTAGTTTCACAGCCGCCGGTATATAGTTCGTTCTCTTTCTACCTGTATATCTATCTCCCTCCCACATGGGATGAGATTAGGGTCAGTAGATCTATGGGAAATTAGCTCGAATAACTAACTCAAATATTGGAATTATTTGATACAAACCACTAATCGAGCTGTTAGTGCTGGCCACTGTTTGTGGTTACGCTTTTAGTGACGTACAAGTAAATATATCGAGAAATATCGATATCGATATTTTTTACAAATTTTTTTTAGCTATTATGAAGCCTAAACGTTTAATTTATTTGAAAATGTCTTGTGAAAGTGGCTTATTATTTTAAATAACTTGATTCGATATTTCAAAGATTTGCAAGCATCTTGGTAGGGACTAATAAATTAATAAAAATAAATAAATAATAATAATAATGTACGTATTTAAATCTACAAAGGTATTTATATTTTGAAAAGTTAAATAATCGTATATCGATAAAAAAACAATTCGCATCCCTACTTTTTCAATAAGTTATTATTGATCAATTTGTTTGTTTTTATTTTGACAAACCTTTAGTAGCCTCATTACAATAAGTTAATTGAAATAATTTTGATTTTATAATCGTTTTTATTGAACGAAATTTTCACCTTCAAAAACTTAGTTGGTCTACTCTACAATAGGTATATGAATCACTTATTATAGGTAAATAACATAATAGGTAACTAACACAACAATAACCAAGCAAAAATAAAACTTAAAAATTAGAGATGTGCCGATTATGACTTTGGCCGACTAGCCGATTAGTCGGCTGTAGATGGGCCGACTAGTCGGCCAAGCCGATTACGGTTTAGGGGATTCCCGTGACGCTTCGTTTACAGCTGATTCGTTGCAATTTCAGTCACTACTGTACACGTGGACAAATATAAATAACAAAGAAAGTTTTTTGAGTTTTACAACTCACAAGTTTGACGATAGTTTCAAATATCATCACGCAGAATTGCAATTTAGGACATTAAATATTATGTAGATTTGTTTTTTTAATTAAGATACTAATTTTGTTTGATAAATGTCATCAATATGTTTTCTTTACAAGGAAGTAACACATACATTTTATTGAGAAATAGACACAAAGTAACAAGCCGGATAGTCGGCGCTCTTTGCCGATTAGTCGCCGACTACGATAGTGGCCGGATAGTCGGCTTTACCGACTAGTGGCCGACTAGTCGGAACATCTCTATTAAAAATATCAAAAAAAAAAAACTGAAGTTGCTTGTACAATAATAGAAAATTTTACAGTTGTAAGGCTTTCATTTGATTACAGGAACATATTTATAACTAATTAGGATGCTCATCTGTCATTCCTTTATTCTATAATGACAGGTGAACCTCCCAAACCGTTCTATTTGTAATTAAAATGCACAACTCTTGCTATCAAGTACCTAGATCTCATACATCGGTCCGTATTAAAAAATCACTCAGTCCTACGAACAAAATAGACCAATCACACGCTTGAAAAATTGTTGACGTGATTTTGGACCAATGGTAATAATCCATTGCAACTGGCTACTGTCACCTAGCTGTCATTACGTTCTGTTACATGCATTTATAAGAAATCGTTTCATTCGTTACTTGTTAATACATAATGATATGAATTTAAGTAATGATCAGATCTACCCTCAAGCGTTATTTTTGAATATGGAATATATGTATATGTCTTAATCTACCTATGTATACATTTTTTTGTTACACTAAATAATATATTCTGTAGTTTCAACTAAGTAGTCATGCAATATTTTGAGTTCTTAAGCAATTAGTTTAATCCAGTGGTACCCAAACTTTGGGTTTCGAGAGACTTTCAAAATATTTTAAATCTAAAAGGCTAAAAAAAAACACGGCAAGTGTAAAAATGAAGACCGCTACAGGTGAAAAAACTTAAATAGCAAATTAGTATTGGTTGCAAGATTAATAAGTTTGGGAACCGTTGGTTTAATTAAATAATATTTGTTTTAACCGAGAAGTGAACCTGGAACCTCCGTATTAAAGTCTGTATGTAATATTTTTCTAAATGCACGCATCTGTAATAAAAATAGATCAGAATAGTATCTGAAGTGTACCAAATTGATTGGTATACAGTTAGGTGATTAACTAGCATTGATGTTTAAAGAATTATAATCCTTATTTCAATAGCCTTAAAGTCATGTTTAACCAGAAGATTGTTTGCGGTTACGACACCTGTTTATGGATAAAAGAAATCATTGTTCTGTATTTTTTTTCATCACTTTTTAGTAGATCATTCGTAAAAGCCTTGGGTTCGATTCTTGCTCACTTTCGAGGTAGTTTTACTGTTGTACTAACTTCACTTTATTGGTCGACTACTCAGAACGTATCGAAATTTTTGGGAGAGTCAAAAAAAATAGGATTTATAGATTAGTATAAAAAAAGCTAATAAAATTATGGCATACGAACTAAAAAACTAGTATATGTGATAGACTCTACAAAAAATATTTAACATTACATTTATGGCTCCGAACGTTCCACTGAATCCCCCATAATTTTAAAATAGAAACAGAATCGTAGGATTTTATAGAAATTTTGTAAAGAACAGTTCGTCAAAATCTTACCGCTATATTTTAGTGAGACATCAAGGTAGAAACGACAGTTTTTACCCTTAGGCTTTTTAGGTCTCAACCGATATCCTAGATTATAGGTCTTGAATAAACAACTGTTCTAGTCTAGACTTTCTTTTGTTTACTTCAACATTTTATATTATGGAAAATATATTTTTATGACAACTTGTATTTTAAGGTTTTATATTACATATATATTTATTTTTATGCCTACCCACAAAATTACATTCACACAAGATATGATAGAAACGAACGCTATTATTATAAACTAAAATGAAATTTAAATTATATATCTTCCATCGACGACATCACACGACTGAAGTTAGTGAAGTTAATATAAGTTTTAAGTACCTATTAGGGAGAATTATAAAATTATTATTATTATTTATAAAAAAACCAATATTAACTAAAGATAATAGTTGAAATGAACAATCAGAAACAAATGATTACAATGCAGCAAATATCTATATATATAAAACTCAAAGGTGACTGACTGACATAGTGATCTATCAACGCACAGCCCAAACCACTGGACGGATCGGGCTGAAATTTGGCATGCAGGTAGATGTTATGACGTAGGCATCCGCTAAGAAAGGATTTTGATCAATTCCACCCCTAAGGGGATAAAATAGGGGATGAAAGTTTGTATAAATCTTATTAGATTTTCGACTGATTGAACTGAAATTAAAGATTGGAGCTACTATGATGAAGACGTTTTTACACACGGTAAACAAAAATAAAGCCGCAAAAACTATACCTAATTAATAATAATACTTCTTAACGGGAGCGAAGCCGCGGGCAACAGCTAGTAATCAATATAAATGTACAATATATAATTATTTAGTAATTTACATTAACTGTATTGATTTTGACATATACCTACACAAAAACAAAATTATTTTATATATTTTCTATTTTTTTTATGCTAACCATACTTACCTAGTAGATTAACAATAACTTAGAAATTGTGGTTAAAGTGAATAAAAACCACAGTTACTCTAGGATATCTAACCGGTTCTAGGCATGCTAGTTTAGGCTGAATAACTACAAGTATCAAAAGCCTTGAAACCTAAATTAGTGAAAACAAATGAATCCTCTAACTAATACAACCGTTCCCTTTTAAACAAAACGGTCGTGATGATAACACGTGACCTTCATATATCAGAGGGCTGGTTAAGTTTTTTTAAAGCTTAACAAAGAGGGTGAATCGTGGGAGGTTTTCTTAACGGTTAAGGGCACCTGTCTTAAACGTGAGGTCAATGACAGTGATAACTCAAGAATTGAAATAAGTTTAGTATTAATAGTGATATAAATGTATCTGTAACGTAATTCAAATTCAAATATATTTATAATTATAATTAAGATGTCAGTACAGTTTAGTGTCAATGTGACACCCGGTCAGGGTACAGTAATATAAAATAATACAATAATAAACAATTTCAATTAATAAACTAAATTTCATTTACTGTTTCGAATCATTGAGGTATTCGTCAATTGAATAAAAGCATTTTAAAATCAAACATGTTTTTAATTTATTTTTAAATTGTGTTAGGCTTTCATCACGTTTAATCACTCTTGGCACAATATAATTTAAAAAACCATTTTGCTTGAATCCTCCGCCAAAAAATTATTGGGCCTCAAATCATAGTGTCTAGTAATTATCACCCAGTGTAGAAGCACTACATCTGGTTTTAAGCTTGAGTATGGTTTGCTAACGTTGTGCTGGCAATTATAGCTAAGAAGCGATCTTTTAAAGATCCAATTTTAAGCTAAAGAAAATAGCGGGAGATACAAACAATAGATATATAAATAAATATACTACATTATACCACGTATATACTTATATATACTACATTATACCACGTATATACTTATATATACTACATTATACCACGTATATATTTATATGAATACAAAATTGTGTAGCAAAATAATATTATATTGTTTCCCGCCTAACTTACCGAATTTTCGCGCCAATTTATATTCCGTTAAAAACTCGCATAGGTAATTAGATGGAAGTATTTTTTTCTCTCTCTTTTTTCTATACAAAATCGTTTTCCGTATCTTTTGTCATCACAGGAAATGACTTCACCCCTTGTAATTGACAGCGAAAGGAAATTTGAATAATAAAAAAAAAGTTTAATAGTTATTTCAATGGCAACATGTGCAGCGCGATAATTTTCGTCTAGCAACTATTTATAGATTTTAAATTTAGAATGGTATTTTTTTAAAGACATTCGTTGACTATGAAATTTGTAATGAGTTAATTTTTGTTGTTCAAAACTCAACACGTAATTATTATTAAATTCGCGTATTTCCTTTTTTTTATTATTAATAATAATAAAAAAGCTATTTATTTCTTTTTCTAGTACATTATTACACCCACAATAATTGCAAAAAAACGAATCGATTCTTTAGATATCAGAAATATAATAGAAATATGAATTATTCCACAGCTAGGCGCGACCAGAGCCTTTCCCTTCCAGAACTTCCAGCATTGAGCCAATATTCATACATGCATGATCTATATACTGGGTGGGGCACGGGAACTTCCCACATTTTAAAAGGCTGGTAAAATGAAACGATATCATATAAAAAAACAAATATTTGTCATAAAGTTTATGTACATTCATATTTAGTAGATACTGTTGCTCTAAATTTTGTTTCCCGGCCAGGAATACTAGCAGACGATGATACTGCATTTTTTTTAAGTTTGGGAGATTCCCGTGCCTTACCTTGTATGTCGAATAAAATTGTACAAATATGAATGTAATAATGTTAAATATTTACATCAAAAGTTGTTCTTACAGTAACTGTCATACGGATTCGAGGCTGCTCTGATACAAATTATGAGAACTGCTTTAGCATACATCCCTACTAATATTATAAATATGAATGTGAGTTTGTTTGTTACGTTTTCATGCAACAACTACTTAACCGATCATCATGAAATTTTGTACACATATTTTTGGAGGTACTACAAGTAACATAGGATACTTTTTATTTAAAAAGAAATTATTTTTTACTATAATATCCAACTGCAGTTTCAGCTGTTTGGAATCATATTGATTCATTTCTATTGAAATGATCTCTAATACTTATTTAATGACTTAAATGCGAGCGAAGCAGCGGGTAAAAGCTAGTATAGATATAAATCAGTATCAGTAATAAAAAAAAATTGGGAATTAAATACTAAAAATAAACAAAAGTATTTTTGGACAATATTACTAAATGTAAAGTTATTTAAACGTTTGTTTGAGCATTGACCTCCCAGGAACACCTGTTTGAAAGATTTCGCACAAGGTAGCTGACACGCGCGGGGTGTCTTGAACCTGCAGGGTAACTAGGAACGACCTTTATTCTGTTGTTTTTGTAATACAACCTTTAATTTAAACGAATTAATTAATAATAATTATAATAATATTAAAACAAATAAAATAATAAAATTAATAATAACTTACCAGTAATTATAAAACTACAATATCTTTTTTTTTATTTTTTTTTTTATTTTGTTATTTATATTAACATATTTTTATATTAATTTAAGTTATATTTAAAAATGTAAGACGAATGTGCAGCGCCAAGACAAACCAACACTGGTTTTTGGCGCCAAGGCAACAAATTGTAATATTTTTTTTAAAATTAAACGTTTTATTTATTTATTTAAAAGTACTTTAACTTGGTCTGTATTTTTTGTTCAATAAATTTATTTATGAACCAGTGATTAACACGTAAATCTTTAGTGTAGAAGTTTTGAATTCGACTCTCAATTATAAGTAATTTAAAAAAAACCGGAACCGGTCATTTGACCCAATGTAATGTTTTTTAAAAATATAATTGTTCGACTACTGAGGCCATCGAGGCCGTGCACCCCAATCATGGAGGTCGTGCACCCTTGCATTAATGCACCCTCATACGATCAGGTGTTCAAGGGTAGCGGGGGCATGCACCTGACGTAACGGTGCGCACGCGCCGACATCTAAGAATCTAAGGAGATTACGTCTATCGATACATATTTTTTTGGTATTCAATTAATTATATATTATATTTTAGATAAATAAGATTTTTTAGTACTTCTTCTGATATAGACAATAATTTTAAAATTAGAACGGCCTGTATATGTAACTATAATTTGTAATTGTTTTATGTAACTATATACAGGGTGATTCGGTTGAAGGTTTGGAGTCTCAAATGTGAAATTGGGTAATATAAATTAATTATTAACTACATTTACATAATATTGTTATACTAAATTTCAGTCGTTTTGACGTATAAGGTGTATTAATGGGGATTGAAACTTCAGCATACGTGAAACGTAAAAGAAAAACCGTGTGTTAAGTTTTATATAATACTAGCTTTTACCCGCGGCTTCGCTCGTATTTAAGTCATTAAATAAGTATCAGAGATCATTTCAATAGAAATGAATCAATATGATTCCAAACAGCTGAAACTATAGTCAGTTGGAAACTATAGTAAAAAATAATTATTTTTTTTAAATAAAAACGTAGGATGTTACTTCTAGTACCACCAAAAATATGTGTACAAAGTTTCACGATGATCGGTTAAGTAGTAGTTGCGTGAGGACGCAACAAACAAACTCACATTCACATTTATAATATTAGTAGGGATTTGTTATCATCACGACTTTAACTAAAATAGGGTGTACCAGAGGGGTAGTTAAAATTACAATTGTAAATAATCTAAATTATAATAAAGTAACAGGTGATGTGTGTGGGAATGCCAATAATAATTTGCATAATATTTATAAAAACAATTGAAAGGGAGGCTTAACCGTTTTCGTTTGAATTTACGACAGTTTTAAATTTGATAAATATTAGTGCACTTTAAAAGTTTAATACGAAAGGGAACCAGAGGCGGCTCGTCCTAAAGAGCGCTGGTGCAGTGCACTCCCACGAAAATTACAGAACTTATATTACAGCGGCATAGATATAGGTAATATAATATACTATTGTATAGGCATAGTAGAATAGAATGAATGTAATGTAAGGATAGTATGTATTATGAAGAAATATAGATTACTTCTGTAATTTTCGTGGGAGTGCACTGCACCAGCGCTCTTTAGGACGAGCCGCCTCTGAAGGGAACAATATTCTGAAACATATCATGTGTCTATATTGATATATAGATATATGTGTCATTGAAATATTAATAACAATAATAATAATAAATTTTAAATTTTTTTTTTTCACATAGGCGAGCTTAATGCCGTCGGCATAATCTACCAGCTAACCTTTGTAATAATGTAAATAATAACTAAATATACACAATACATAAAATAATAAATAATAATATATTCTTAAATACATGCATATTTATGAAATGAAATGAAATGAAAATCGTTTATTAGCATAGGCACTAAAGGCGTGCACTTGCTCATCGTTAGACTCTATCGTGACTTCGGGAAGGCGTATGGCGAGAAGAATATCACAAGAAACTCGTCGATGGAGAGAAGTTATAAGTAAATTAAATAAATAATAGAATTAAGAGATATTTTGTTTTATATAAATACTAGCTGACCCGGCGAACTTTGTTCCGCCTTATAAGCAATAAATAAACAGATTTTGGATTTGATTAAGTTCAATTTTTTATTAGGAAAAACAAATAAAAAAATCAAGTATTTTAATGATTCTTTATTATTCATGTATTTTGTTGCATAGGTTGCACTCTTTAGTTAACCAGATTGACCTTGTGATTTGTATTCGTTTAGTTGTCATTTCCGTTTTGTTATTCCATCTCAGATACGTTTTTGGTATATCACGTTTTATAATGGCTTTTGTTGCATTATGAATAAAATATAAATGCAGTTAAACATGAAAAGCTGTTTATTTTCAATCACAATGACATATTTGGCAATAGTATTTTAAGCCTAGAATATTAATTATGTAACATTACTCCTCCTGAAAGCTCAATATTCTAAACGCGCAGGAGGTTTACGTCGTTGTGTGGAACGACGTGGTGCCTCGTTTAATGCTGCAGACGTTGAGGTTGAGGCTCCCGCTGTTCAAGATTCTACTGTTGAGCGTTAGGAGACCCAGCTGATTTGTCTCCGTGTCCATTTGATAAACTTTGTTGTGTGATTTGAGTTGATGCACCAGGTTGATAAGTCATCGCGTCCGGTAAAACATGATCATTGACATCACCCCTACCTCGTTTTGATCCACGACTATAATAGGAATCATTCTTCGGCTTCTTGTTTTTACTCACAGTATCGTTTTTCGTTTCCAAACTGTTATCGTTACGAATGACATCCTTATCATCGTTGTTCTCATCGTTAGTTTCCCTTCGCCTAAGTTGATCAGAGTGTTTCCGTTTGATTACTCCATTGTTCATTTCAACTTGATAGGAGTAAGGCCCGGTGCGTTTTGATGTATTCCCTGGTTCAGAGCCTTTTCCTATAGATTTGTTAACCCAGACCATATCTCCAATCGAATATTCTGGCGGAATAGTTTCTTTAACTGATGGCTTGAGTTCCTGGAATAACCCAGCTCTTTCAAGATCTTCCTTAACACTTGACTTAAGAAGATCAAACGTAGTGCGCATTTATCTTCCAAACAACATTTCACTTAGTTGGTATCATTACCTTAGTTGGCGAATCTTTTTTATTCACTGGATACGTTTGGTTGCTTTCATTGTCGCTAGATTCGCTAGACGTGTTGTGTCGTGCTAGGCGTCTCGTTCGAAACTATTTATGCATTGCTTTGCCGCTACTAATGCACACTTTTGAGAAGTGGTTGTTCTTCCCGCATAACCTACAGCGTTTGCCTCTGGCTGGACATTCCTCTAAATTATCGTGATAGTCTCCAAGGGTGTAGTTGTAAAGAAAACTGATAGATTGTTTCACTTTCTTCCCGATGTCTTTTTACAAAACACACTTTTTCCGAGAGTACGTACGTTTTCTTGCCATAATAATTGTTCAATACAATAATCCCAATCTTCATTGTAGGGGTTGAAAACATCGAAGTTAAACTTGCCGATAGACATCGTTATTTGCATTATGAATAAAATATAGATGCAGTTTTAACATGAAAAGCTGTTTATTTTCAACCACAATGACATAAGTGACAATTGTATTTTAATTATGTAACAATTTTTATTCCCTTTGACGTTTTATGTCACGCCACACGGGAACGCGGTCGAATGGGATAAAAAGTATCCTATCTCCGTCTCCTGGTTCTAAGCTACCTCCTCACCAATTTTCAGCCAAATCGGTTCAGCCGTTCTTGAGTTATAAATAGTGCCACTAACACGATTTTCCTTTATATCCAACGGGATATCAAATCGGTTCGGCCGTTCTCGAGTTATAATTAGTGTAACTAACACAACTTCCTTTTATATATATAGATTACGTAGGAGTCTCTAGTTTGATTCTCGATCCAAATGAATAATTATTTATTGATATACTATGTATGTACACACTATTTAACGCATTTAACTAGGAAGTTATAACAACTTTACTGAGCAATAAACATTACTTTCTAAGTTGCAGAAATTAATAAGAACTGCAGCTGTGTACGTTCTTTGTACTTTATTAGTAAATATAATACAGTAATACCGCCCTTTACGCGACCCCGTTATGCGCTGTTTCACTATAACGCGAAATTCAAATGTATTATTAAATTACGCGAAAGAGTGCGTATAAACATAATGTAGTCATCAACTTCTCTATGGTCGCGGGAATTTCAGTTAACGCGATTTTTTCCGGAACGTATCCCTCGCGTAAAGCGGGGCATTACTTTAGTAAAGTAAAATCGATTTTTTATCTTCATTTAACAACTGTTTGCTACTTATATAGAGTGTCAATAAATAGATTATAAATATTTTAAAAAAAGTATTTCTTTCGGGTATGTGTGTTACCTTAGCTTTATATATATCATAATTTAAGGTCAGGGCAGTACAAATTTGTCCACTGGACTTATCTTTATAGAGCACTAATTCAACACATAATCCACACCTAGTATGCTCTCTAGTATATTTAATTGAACATTTAAAAATATAAAAATTAATTAAATAAACGGACACTAATTTATCATTAATTATCACTCAGTGTTGCAAGACTAAACATAACAGGTGGCATTAACGACTGGCAACCCCACGCTACAATTAGATGTGCACCCTACGACCCTACCGCTTGTGGAATAAGGAAATTCGTTATTTTTCTTCAAATTGCTTCGAGCTGATGCTGCAGACTGACGATGGTCTATTGTAAAGCTAACGTCTGTTTAAAAGAAATGCTCCTATTTGTAAAATGTTCAACGCTTTATCCAGAATACTTAAAGTGAATTTTAATTAAATAAAATATAGCAGCCATTCTTAAAGTGTGTTCCGCAGAACCCTAGGGCTAAAATACTACAAAAAATACCTACCAAAGGGAGATTATAAGGTTACATCTTAATATTCCAACTAAATATTACGTAATATTACATTGCAATATGATTATTCATAAATACATATAAATCAGTTTTTTATAATTATATTAAGGCTTTTTCCTTCGCCAATAAAGTTTGAGTAGGCATTATAATTTAGCACATACAAAACACGAACTTATCATTAAAAATATTATAAATGTGAATGTGCGTTTGTTTGTTACGTTTTCATGCAACAACTACTGAACCGATCATCATGAAATTTTGTACACATATTTTTGGAGATACTAGAAGTAACATAGGAAACTTTTTATTTAAAAAAATATTATTTTTTACTATAGTTTCCAACTGACTATAGTTTCAGCTGTTTGGAATTATATTGATTCATTTCTATTGAAATAATCTCTGATACTTGTTTAATGACTTAAATGCGAGCGAAGCCGTGGGTAAAAGCTAGTATTATATAATTTTTGTTGGAGATTGTTTATAATTTATATTAGTGAAGTATTGATTAAAACAGAAATTCAAAAAACAACAAAAAAAAAAAGATCTTCTGGAACAGAAATCCTGGAAAGGACATTCGAACTTCTAACATTTTTTTGGTATTACATGTCAAAGGAATTTAGTAAAACCGTTTCAACATCACACAGCTGGGGTGCGAATGCCTGCGCATAATCAAAAAGGGGTGTTTCGAAAAACAAATGTTCCGTAAAATTACTAGAGTTTTATGTAATTTTTAAATGTAGTTTGTGTCTTTTTGTTATGCCCCGTTGGTTTATGGTCGGTTGCGAAATTTAGCTGCGTCTGCTGGATCAAAGATATATGGATTTTTTTTATTGTCTTGAAAATGAAAAACTGAGTTCAGATGTTTTATTTCTACTTACTTCGTCTCTATAAGTATTTTGTATTTTTATATCTATATATACTACTAGCTTTTATCCGCGGCTTCGCTCGCATTTAAGTCATTAAATAAGTATCAGAGATCATTTCAATAGAAATGAATCAATATGATTCCAAACAGCTGAAACTATAGTCAGTTGGAAACTTTTAAAATAAAAAGTATCCTATATTACTTCTAATACCTCCAAACATATGCGTACAAAATTTCATGATGATCGGTTGAGTAGTTGTTGCGTGAAAACGTAACAAACAAACTCGCATTCACATTTATAATATTAGTAGGCATTTGAGTTACTTGTTATAAGAAAAGTTAATTTTGTCTACATAACTATTAGCCATATGAAATCTTTGTATTTATCTTCCAATGGACAAACAAAAACAAATTCTAGTTGGTTATTGCGAACAAAATAAGTCGAAATAAATAAGTTTGTTATCTGTGATAGCATTTGTTTTTGCTCATAGATTAATAAGGTAGAGTGTGGTCAAAACCAGGTTCAATACGCATTACCTTATAGCAGCCATTCTCAAAGTGTGTTCCGCGGAATCCTAGGGCTAAAATACTGCAAACAATACCTACCAAAGGGAGATTATAATGTTACATTGCAATATGATTATACATATAAATCAGTTTTTTATAATTATATTAAGGCTTTTTCCTTCCCCAAAAAAGTTTGAGAACCGCTGCCTTATAGGATGTTTAACTCAATAAAATAAACAATATCGTTTTGTATGACATAAAACTTCACTTTTTATTTCAAAGTCGTCCATACAAAGTGTATTCTCACGGCCAGGTTTGTGGTCTAGGTTACATCGGCGTGTGAACTAGGCGCATGCGTAATATGATATAAGACTTGACTTTGAAAGGAAAAAGCTCTCACAATTTCATGCTTTTTGATTCGAAAAATAAAAGTTTAAACTCAAAATATTTCTATTAAAAAAAAAACAAAACAAATAGTCAGTATTCAATCTGTTGTTCCGAGATAAAACTGAAATGAAAATAGTTTATTAGCATAGGCACTAAAGGCGTGCGCTTGCTCATCGTTAGACTCTACAATGGCTTATGACAAGAAGAAAACCACTGAAACTCGTCGTGAAATGTATATATGTGTGTGTGTGTGTGTGTAGTTCATATGTTTATCTATATTTGTATCTATTTATAACTCCCGCTGTTTCTCTTCTGCATTGCTCTACATCTAAAAGTTGGTTGCCTGGAAGAGATCGCTTCTTAGCGATAAGGCCGCCATCTCTTTACTCACTTATTCTGTATTTTTTTTCTATATTATTAAGCAATAAATAAATAAACTACACGTTAAATTCTGTTTTTACGTTATACTTTTCAGGCCTAAACCATCAACTAAATCCCCCATATAGTACATGCGCAATATTAATTCTTTTGTTATACGTAATTAACACGTTAGAGGTCAAAGGTCGATTCCAGACGAAGTTGCTTTTAGATACAATGACAGATTAACTATTAAACAAGGTTTATAGTATCCAGCAGACAACATTCATCTCCACTATGCCGGTCTAAGACATCACCATTATAAGATCTGTGGCGGTCGATTCTACAAGCCGAAAATACTTATTTAAGAAGATTTGAGGTTTTGACGTTTAGTCTGTCAGTGTCATCTTTCTTGTTTCTTCTTGTCTATTTATCGCCACAATGCATTGTGATAATTATATATTTTAATCCATTTTAATCAGCAATATTATTTCACATAAGTTTTACTAAAGATCCATAAACTTATTAAAAATTTATTTTCCTATAGACGGTATCCTATAATTCCTTAAGTCAGTGTTTCCCAACCTTTTTATGCCTTACTAAAATTCTTAACCCCTATGTAACCAAACACCCAGTTGATATTTTGGTCTCGTCAAACGAAATTATACCTAACAATTATTTATGGAAATTATTTAAGAATTTGGCACCGAAATCTAGCATTACATTTAAATGGTCCAGAGCCAAAGTGTTAAACTCGTGTCGAGTCCATTTTCCAATCAAATTGACAATTGAGAAACACTGCCTTAAGTAGTAAACGTGTGATTCAAATAATAGGTTATTTTTTGACTTACATGACGAACAACAAAAAAAACATGACATTGAACTCAGTTGATAATTATTTAGATTTGTACTGTAAAAGACAAAGGCATACTTAATTAGTTATTAGTGACAGTATCATTAAAACATTTACAAGGACATTATTTAATTAAATTTATTTTAAATAAAATAATTAACTGATTTTAGACGCACAAATAAACGTAATTTTTAGGTAATATAATAGAACAATAGATTAATATTAAAAAATCTAGTAGTAGTCACACTGAGGCCTCGTTTTTTGTGTTAAAAAAACCCACGAATTGTCCAGTGACGTCATCAATTCAAATTTTATTATGGTATTTTATTACATGGACAGATGGCGCTGCTGTTGTTTGAGAGCAGAGTTTAGTTTGATCTGTGATCACCTTATCATTACTTAATTGCATTTTATTCCATTTTATGCAGTAATAATTATTTACTAATAAATAATAAATCTTTAAACACGGCAACTATTATATACTATTAACCAATATGTTGCTAATACAGTATTACCCCGATTTACGCGACCCCGTTATGCGCGGTTTCACTATAACGCGAAATTCTAATTTCGCGCTCAATTGCCCCGCATTACGCGAAAGAGTGCGTATAAACATAATGTAGTCATCAACTTCTCTATGGTCGCGGGAATTTCAGTTTTTTCCGGAATGTATCCCTCGCGTAAAGCGGGGTATTACTGTAGTTAGTTATATATCAAATATCCAGTTTAAACATTAATTTTTTCTGCTATTTATATTTGAATAAGTAATGACAGCTAGGTGACAGTAGACAGTTGCAATGGATTATTATCATTGGTCGAAAATCACGTCAACAATATTTCATGCGTGTGATTGGTCTATTTTGTTTCGTGAAGTGAAGCTTGGACTTAATTGGACCTAAAAGTGAGAAGTATAGTCACTAGTCAGGTTGTTAGTCTAGTATGTCTTTCGAATATCTTACAAACTATAATAACATAGAAGGCATATAGGAGACGAGTCACTGTAGTACATATATAAAATTTTTAATTCTACTTACATACTAATTTATGGTCACCCTACTATATTATAATTTTAAAGTGATAAAAGTTAACACATTCGGACATTACAAATAGGTAAATTTAACATTTAAAGTGCAAATATCAGTTTAGTGCTATTAAACAAAATACGATCTTTGGTTTAGTATAGATTTATTTTTAGACAATAATAAAAAAGGACTGCGTACAGTTTAAAGGATGATCGCGACTACGGTGACAATAAAGTTTGCAAAATGTCGGATTGTAAATTAACCGCATAAAGTGTTTTAAACTATTGTAGATTATGTTCACGCATTACCTAAGACAGCCATTCTCAAAGTGGTGTTCCGCGGAACCCTAGGGCTAAAATACTGCAAAAAATACCTACCAAAGGGAGATTATCTAAATATTCCAACTAAATATTACATTGCAATATGATTATTCATAAATACATATAAATCAGTTTTTTATAATTATATTAAGGATTTTTCTTTCGCCAAAAAAGTTTGAGAACCGCTGACCTAAGATTACTATTACTAGTAGTATTTTTGAATTAGAATCGAATCCGAGACTGTTTGGTTTATCATCTTAAATGGATGGTGACAATTGGGTCCACTTATTTTGTGATTAGGTAACACCTATTTTTGTGGTAGTGGTATGGTGTTTTTTAACTTCACAAATGATATATCTTGGTTTTAACTTTGGGATCATACCAGCGATTTATTTCCCACGATTGTTTCTATTAGGATTAACTCTTTTTTTATATTTGGTTCGTGAAGTTCGTTGCGTTTGTACATTGGCGAGTCCTGTTAAAATGGTCGGGTTTACAAAATTTTACAACAGAACGATTTAAAGTTGTTATTGTGCATAGTTTGCTTGTGTAGATTCTTTGTTGTATTGAGTATATCAGAAACTATTGAAAAAATGTTAATTACTTTTCTTTCACGAGATGGTTTGATTTCCAAACCTAAGTTTAATATATTAATAAGCTTTATTTTCTTCTAATTTAATTTTAATAGATACAATGTTAAGTTAAATTTTGGAAGACCGATGCCCGAACTAGGTTTTAGATCTGAATTTCAGGACGCTATTACTCTAAACTATAATCTTCTAAATATATAAAACTCAAAGGTGACTGACTGACTGACATAGTGATCTATCAACGCACAGCCCAAACTACTGGAAGGATCGGGCTGAAATTTGGCATGCAGGTAGATGTTATGACGTAGGCATCCGCTAAGAAAGGATTTTGATCAATTCCACCCCTAAGGGGATAAAATAGGGGATGAAAGTTTGTATAAATCTTCTTAAATTTATTTCATTCATTATTACGCAGACGTAGTTGCGGGCAACAGCTAGTAAACTATAATTTCGACTTTATAATTTATTTAACCAAAGGTCAAGAATCAAGGATCAAAAACATATATATAAATATAATAAACATATATATATGTATAATAATTATAAATTTTTACATGAGATAGACATCGTCGGACACGTGTGAACGAAGCGTGAGAACCTTAGCCCTACATGATATGAAATAACCAACGATTTATCCTGTGATTTCTTTTATCAATAATTCTGTTTGTATTATGGTCACTAGATACCTGTATACTTTATTTAATATTACATACATATGTACAAGAATTACATTAGTATTTTTTGCCCAAAAGACCGAAATAAATATATATTTTAAATATCATAATTGTAATTGATTACTAAACAATTACCTACATTAATCGAATTAGATTCTTAATTTGAAATTAGGCTAGAATTAGAACCTACTAACATCCCCTAGCCCTTTATCATCTTGAGCATACTGTCCTAACCTAATTAAAATTTCATTTAGTTTATATAATACCTGCTTTTACTCGCGGCTTCGCTCGCATTTAAGTCATTAAATAATTAACAGATATCATTTCAATAGAACTATACTCACTATTTTACTATAGTCAATTGGAAACTATAGTAAAAAATAATACCTTTTTTTTAAATAAAAAGTATCGTATGTTACTTCTAGTACCTCCAAAAATATGTGTACAAAGTTTTACAATGATCAGTTGAGTAGTTGTTGCGTGAAAACGTAACAAACAAACTCACATTCACATTTATAATATTAGTAGGAATGTATTCTTAATGTAATTTTTGAGGTAGGCTTTATAAATAAATAAATTAATTAACATTAAACTCTATAGGCTATGATTGGCGAGTTTCGTGTGATTTCTTCTCGTTATTAGCCTTTTCAAAATCTTATAGAGCCTATAGGGCAAATGGGAAATTAAAAAAAAAGTTTTTGAATATTAAGAAAACGTATTTGTTTCAACCAGGAATTGAACCCGTAACCTTTACGAAGACATACAACCATTACTCCAAAAACCCAGCCAAATACATGTAGGGTAATAATTTGGCATCAACTAAACGATTTATTCGGCTTACCATCTCTCTTCAAGGCGACTACGATGGCTGTACTTTTGAAATGTCAGATTTAAATTATGACAAATTATTTATTTATTTAACCCCCTATAAAAGGACAATAATTCAATATATTATCAAAAAGACTTCTACTATAATATTATAAACCAAATGAAGTCTCAAGATAATTGAAGACAGTGTTAATTATAAAAATTTAAGAAAATAAATAATTCATTTTTAATGACAATCACAACTAATTTTCTTTTAAATGTTTCCTGTTGTATATTATTTAATTAAATTTGGAAAGTTATTATATTATATTTAAGTTCTAATATCGTACAGATATATCGCAGTGTTATTCTTCTCTTGTAGAACGCAAAGACGAGGGAGTATTGTTAACGAAATTCCCATAACCTTGTCCGAATGTATCGGGGTAACCTTTTTATACCTTACCTTACGCACGATGCCTCAACATGACTAAATTGAGGAATTTTAAGGAGGAAAAATATCACGCTGTTGTACTTTAAAGGGGTAGCTAGTGAAATTCAAGTATAATACTATGTAAATAATATGTATGTATATATTATTAGTTATTATTTTATGTGATGTATGTATTGTGTATATTTAGTTATTATTTTTCTTTTCATTGCACCAAATATCACCGCTCATACCGACAAAGGTTAGCTGGTAGATAATGCCTCGCCTATGTAATAAATATTACTATTTTTTTGCAATAAAGAATTTATTTATTTATAAATATTATTTTAATCAACTTTATTTTTATGTATTTTCGTAATTTTATTAGAAGTGTAGTATCAATCCCTTTATCACCATGAGCATGCCTTCCTATCCTATAATTAAAATTTCATTTAGTTTATACAATAGTAGTCCTTTTTTTAATATGTAGTTCTAATGTAATTTTGTAGGTAGGCTTTATAAATAAATAAATAAACTTTCTTAAGGAAGGAGACGGGTTACATTGTAAAGTTAGTTACGAACTTTTAGTGTTAAATTAATTAGTAATAATGAATGTAGACCTCAAAGAATCTATCTTTGAAGTAGAACCGTTCATTATCTACTAGCCCAAAACAAAAGACAACATTAACAAGCCACTATTAGTATTTTAGTCATGCCTCTAACAGCGAGTATTTTTATTCAGTAATCTCTATTTCACATAGGCCCTTTTAACTCTGTACATAGTCATAATCTACGGAGATTTCTGAAAGGCATATGATGAGAGGAAATCATAGAAAACAAATAGTATACTATTATTGTATATTATTAATAATCCCTACTAATATTATAAATGTGAATGCGAGTTTGTTTGTTACGTTTTCACGCAACAACTACTTAACAGGTCATCATGAAACTTTGTACACATATTTTTGGAGGTACTAGAAGTAACATAGGATACTTTTTATTAAAAAAAAATTATTATTATTTTTTACTATAGTTTCCAACTGACTATAGTTTCAGCTGTTTGTAATCATATTGATTCATTTCTATTGAAATGATCTCTGATACTTATTTAATGACTTAAATGCGAGCGAAGCCGCGGGTAAAAGCTAGTATATACATAAATTAGTAGTATTTTGTGCATTGTGCAAATACGTGAACATGGAAACAAAAGAACGGCTCGCAGGAGCTGATTTTACTAAAACCGCTTTTATAGATATCCTGGAACATTCATGTTTGAATCTTATTGGAGAAGGTATTTGTTATTTATGACTTATAATACTCTAACATTTGGTATAGTAGTATATAGAACTGACATAGTGAGAGATATTTTTATCGGTATTGAAATGATACGACAATATTCAAGTTTCGTCGGCTGCTCTTAACTGAGGTTTTAGAAGATGTAACGCATCCATGAGCAGAGAGGTGTAGGTGGAAATATTCGTAGATCGCGTAGCCAAACAAGACAATGGGGCAGTTTTACCCACGACGGGAGTAAATACAAAATATTTTGTTTTATATAATAGATACACATTTTATTCGCAAAACGGAAGCCCTTTGATTTATTTCGCGTTCTACCGCCTCGTGTTTATTCAATTGTTATTGTTAAAGATAGGTACTTTAGAATAAAAATGTGGAGATGTTATGAAATGAAATGAAATGAAAATCGTTTATTAGCATAGGCACTAAAGGCGTGCACTTGCTCATCGTTAGACTCTACCGTGACTTCAGGAAGGCGTATGGCGAGAAGAATATCACAAGAAACTCGTCAATCATAGCCTGTACATAAAGTAATGATAATAAAAAAAAACTGAATTTTAATTCAGAAAAAAAAGTGAATAACAATTTATAAATCATATTACACAGTGGTTACAATAAATGTCAAATTAATAACATATATGTATATGAAATACATATATATGTCCAATAATATGTATATAAAAATATTTTTTTTTAAATAAAATAAAAAATATATAGCTACCTATACAACATTAAAAAAAATACAGTAAAAAAAAAAAATCAAATAATCCTTCTAGTAAGCCAACAGTAAGTTAAGCTCAAACACTAGTTTAACCACGCATTTCCATCGCTCATATAATCAATAATTCTGTAATAAGCCTTTTTAATTAGCGTTAAATCTATAAACCCAAAGTCCAAGGTCAAAAACCAATAACTAACAATCCAGTCGTGTTACAAGGACGTTGGTTGTAAAACTCGCAAATAACACAAAAATTAATCAAAATTAACGCGACAGTACTCGTAAGTTCTTCTAAATTAGCGGTTCTCAAACTTGTTTGGTGATGGAACCCGTTTGGAGTGAAACATATTTGACGGAGCACTAAAATAATTTTAAAAAACTAGTTTATATGTATTGTTTGTTATTAATCATATTGCAATGTAATATTTCATCACAGAAAACAATTTCATACTTCCTCTTAGATTCTAATGAGTCCCCACGAAGGCTTTGTGAAGCTTTAGGACTTTGAGTATGGCTGTTCTAAATTAATTCTCGATTCAATTTATAATCTTTATTATTAGAATTTTAATTACTTTTAATTTTAATTTAATTAGTTGTATTTATTTCAATTCTTTTCAGATATCCATCATGAGGAAAAGTCGTCCGAAAACAAGGAGAAAATATATAAAATAATAATATTTTATAAAATTAAACTCAATGAAGCATAACTAATAATAAAGCTCTCAATAACTCGATAATACTCCAAACATACTCTTAATATAAATAAATAAACTCAAAGAAAAACGAATAGTACTAAAAAGTGCAAATTTCAATGCAAGAAAAAAACATAGAGCTAAAAATCAATAGATACGTCGTGCTATTTTTTTAATACTCCCAAAAACAGTTTAAATTCTGAAAATGGATATGCACCCGCCACCTTTAGTTGTACACGGATACGAACCTCATGCTCCTCTGCTGGAAGTCGAAGGTCTGGATCCCCATAGTCCTCAGCAAAAAGTGCTCATTCATGCGCCTACCTTACAAAGCCAGGAGCTGATGACCACTGATCATAGAAATGGAGGTAAGTATTACTATTTGTTATTTATTTAAATATTACTTAATAATACAGAAAAAATAATACAGAGTAAGTGAGTAAGGAGATGGCGGCCTTATCGCTAAGAAGCGATCTCTTCCAGGCAACCAACTTTGAGATGTAGAGCAATGCAGAAGAGAAATAGCGGGAGTTATAAATAGATACAAATATAGATAAACATGAACTACACACAATACATACCATGTTACATAGATACATATATAAGACTAGCTCTGTCTTCCACTACGTCTGCGTAACAATGAAGATATAGAGTACTATGAAGTTTAATGATTTTCCAGTCAACAGACCACGGTGAACAAAAAATATTTCTTTAAAAACAATTGAAAATATTCTATAGCCTATGTTCATCAGGGCCCGATTCTAATGGTAAAAGAATTTTTCAAATCGTCCATTTGGACATATATATAATAGTATAGATAATAATAACAATAATAATACTATAATACATAAATACTAGGAAGAGAGATAATATACTTTTAAAGATTTCTTAAAGATGGTAAAAGAAGGAGCGAAGATTAGATGATAAATCATTCCACAAGGATTTCACATTCATTCATATATCCATTATTCTGACACAATCATACTAATATGATTCATTTATTATAAATCAATAAATATAATTAATCTATATATGTAATGAGAACAGATGTGTCTGACCTAATGTAGAGTACGATTTTTCAGACGAGCAGTATCACACGCACGGCAACAACCAAGGCGGCGATGGTGAGTACGACTCTAAATATTTTTAGATCTATGGCAACTAGCATAACTCCAAGTTTGAAATGTTCTAGTCTGTTTTTTAATAGAGATAGAAAGTTAATACGTAATAAAATGTATTAGAAGATTTATAAGAGAGAGTTAGACAGCGATATTGGCATTTCACTCTAATTTTGTTACATATTTTTAAATTTATATTGTACAGGTAGTCCTCGTTTTACGGCGTTTCGTTTTACGTTGCAGAAATGTGTCTCGTTTTACGTCGTTTCGTTTTGCGTCACTATTTACTGGTACCTAACATGATGTATAAAACTAAAAAACTGAAGTAATGTGTAATGTGTAATTTTCAAATAATCAAATGAACACGTAAAGTAAGCCGTATATAGAGTTGTAAATTAATTGCTTGTGATTCTGATTTATGAATTGTTATTTATTTATTTTTTCTCCGAATTAAAATTCAGTTTTTTTTTTGTTAATTATTTCATGTACAGGTTACGATTGACAAGTTTCTTTTGGTCTTCTCGTCATACGCCTTTCCAAAGCCATTGTAGAGTCTAACGAACTATTTTCATTTCATTTCAATTAATTCTTAAATGGAATTATTTGACGAATTTGAGTTCCCATATATATGTTCCTATTTGTCAGCAAATTCTGAATGAAAACAGGTTTATTTCATAACTTTAACAATAAACAAGGTGGAAGGGACTAGAGTGAATGGGCGTTTTTTTTTCATAGACTAAATTGCTGTGAAATTACGTTGTCGCTGGCAGCTCGATAGTTTGTGACCCACCTTTACCTCACTACCGCGTGTCTTTGTATTTTAACAGAAATGATGTAGGCAGCACATTTATACATTACTAGCTTTTACCCGCGGCTTTGCTCGCATTTATGTCATTAAATAAGTATCAGAAATCATACTAACTATAGTCAATTGGAAACTAATATTGCTGCCATTTCACAATATATTATATATTTGAGTCCGTGCAAAAGAAAAATCCACTTTTCGCTTTTCAGTTTTTATTAGGACTGCTTGACATTGACATCTTTTATAAAACTTAATAAAACTTAATATAATGTGTAAAAAACAAAAGGAGGTTGCGATCACCAACAACTATAGTAAAAATAATTTCCTTTTTAATTTTACACTTTGAATAAGGCTGCAACCTGTGAAAACTGATCATATTTGATAGTTAATATTATTCGGTAGCGCCCTCTAGGTGATTCTTGCATACTAAGAAATATTTTTTTATATGTATTAGTACAAGTTAAAATTTCCTTAAACTGACCTTCCAATTAGAAAAAGATATTGACCTATAATATTTAAAAATACATTTTTATATTAGAAAATAACACGTTATATTATAAACATCAAACGTAACGTGGATAAAATTATAAAGTACTAGTTGTTACCCCCGACTTCGTTCGCGTAGTAATGAAGATATAAAGTACTATAAAGTTTAATGATGTTACATATTTCAACGACGCCTGCCTTTTATGGCAATTTTTGGCAACCTTGGGTTACATTATTGTAGTTTTAGTAAGGATCCTATTTTTTTTCCTGTAATTTATATAGCCTATATTGATCAGTGATAACGTAGCATTCAAATGGTGAAAGAATTTTTGAAATCGGTCCAGTAGTTTTTGAGCAAATTCGTTACAAACATACAAAAATACGAAAAAATCCTCTTTATAATATTAGTATAGATGAAGAGTAAAGTCAGTAGCCAGTTGAAATAAAAAAAAGTTAAAAACTCAACAGCTCACGTTCTGGCAGCCATGTTGTTTTTTTTTTTGTTTTTTTTTTGACAGCTGTCATCTGGTTTTGGTTTCGCTTTCGACGGCTCGTGATCGGTTTGGCCTGCTGTAATTGAGGCCAGTCTATACAAAAATCAAAATTGAGTTACATTGTCATAATATTTCACTTTAATATGTTACTCTTCTTAAAGTACAGTATATATAAAATATACTTTTGTAACAGTTGTATTTATATTTTATTTTTTATATTTAATAAAATAATACTAAAAATGTACATTGTGGCTATGATTGACGAGTTTCCAGTGGTCTTCTCGTCATACCCCTTTCTGAATCCATTGTAGAGTCTAACGATGAGCAAGTGCAGGCCTTTAGTGCCTATGCTAATAGACTATTTAATTTCAATTAGGAATCCAATTCGGAACCTTATCTTCTTTTATTTGTCATTAAATAAGGTGGTAGATTTTTTGCAAATTTGAGGTTCAATTGTTCTTGTCCTGAAACAGGGTAACTAGGGTAAGTTTGAGGTCAGGGTATTCCATGTAAATATTTTCGTTGTTACGCGCTATTAAAATGTATCAAGTATTCTGATTGGTTAGTTACGAATCAAAGAGAAATTGAATCTTCAAGTATTTTTATTACTACAAAAGAAAGAAAAGAAACGTCAGTTCCCAAGGAAGTGGCTGCGGTCACTGTTTGATATCGATACGTCAAGGATTAGGTGACTTCACTGGAATGTGTATTACAGATTTGAATTTGAATTATGGATTTTTATTGCTTTGTTAATCAGCCAAGTTGTGAAAGTACGGAAATGCGCATCATATGACTGCATTCCATCTGAGGTTGTGCTGTAACATAGAAAACTGTATAAAATCGTATAAAATTGTATAAATACAAGTAAAAGTACAGCAATTCACAAAAGAGTAGTATACTAAAAATATACATATGTTCGAAAAATTCAATGTCTGTGCCTAATTTCCAAAAATATAATTAATAATAAACGGATTAAAGAGTTTTTAATTTGTTATTACACCACCAATGATTAAAATTAATAATTTTGTTTAATACCATAGATAGAGCGCCATCTATCTGAAAATGTCGAAACTTCTTACTTACCTAGTAAACTACAATTTGGTTTATTTAGGGGTTGAAATCACCCTTAACAATTAAGTTAGCTGGCGCTGTCTTCGTTTATTTTTTACTTTAAAGTACTAATCGATTTTGGTATGGTATTTTATTAACAAAATCTGAAAGACTACGTGGCATACTATCGCATATTTTTTAAATATCACGAATTCTGCAAAACGTTCGAAAAGTCGAATTAAAATCGAAAGTAACGCGTACTTATATAAATTTTTAAATTAGTTAATAATCGAAACCTAAACATAAACAACAAAACACCTCAACAATTACCATAGCTCACAAAAAAAATTTAAAAAAAACGGTTAAAATTAACATCCGTGTCTAAGTATTAGAAA